>JAQIXW010000017.1:0-84817 GCA_034700685.1 Willowsia buskii | reverse complement strand
TTGTTCATCTGATGATTCACAAGCAATATTATTATGCTTTTTTAAGTTACGATTTTATTATAATTTTATATGGCAATTGCATCTGCTCCCGACAGGCTGTCAATGACAGCTAAACTATCCTAATCCTAATCATTCTGATTGTGCAGGGATAAAAAATAATCAAGGCTAAGGTATCATTCATTTTAATAGTCCAGCTATTGAGATTCATAATAGTTTGAATTTTTTCTGTATGTAAGAGCATTATTCATCATTATTTTTCAGTTGGAAATAATCTGCTACAAACATCTTGCACAAAAAATGACTTGTCATACGTAAGACCTAAAATTACTGGAATTTTTAAGCTTGACTTTGAATAATACAGATACAATATCTTCAGTCGCATCCCCGCCTTCCAAGAAGATATATGTATGTACCTAAATACATATTACGTTTGGTTATGATGATATAAGTTCCATCATGGACTACGTAATTACATTATAGCTCGTAAAGTCAAAAGATACACATGTGAATAAGAAATGACACAATTAAACATGCAGATGATAGTTCTGTCATGACATCCTGTAATCAAGCGGTAATCCGCCTTTGATCTAAAGCTCATAAACATTTGAATAAATCTTCGTACTGTGTATGACTGCATGTAAATAAATAGTTCATGGAAACTGATTTCGTTTTCCCGATAAAGCTCATCATCACGATGGTTCATCTTCTTGGAGAATGACGACTCCACAGTTGACAGTGGATGTGAATATGGAATGACCTAATGCTCATGCTCAAATAATTCAAAGAGAAATTTTCATCTTTATATTTTGCTACAATTCGTGAATCATCAACTCATGCATTGGAGCATCTGAAAATGTCAAACGTAGCCAATCTGAATGTACAATATTATACAGAGTAGAACCAGAACATGTGATAATATGTACAGATAAAGACGATTTCCACCCTTGTCACCGTCATAGGCGTCATGTTGTCACTTATCATAAAAAGTGCAATATTGAGTAATTCACGCTAAGTCTCAAAAGAATTACTTATATTATGAATTCTGTCGGTCGAAGGCCAAACTAAACAGTGATGTAATTCTTGATTCTCTCCCTCTCATCGGTCTTAATTTTTGCAATTCCAAGTAGTTCTAAAATAAGATTATAAAGCCAACTTTTTGTTTACATAATGCTGCTTATTTTATGTAAAAGCTTGGAGTATTATGTGGATTTTAAGAGAGATAAACAGCATTACATTCGCCATAAGTGCAAAAATAACTTTTCTTAAAGTATTCATGTATTTTCAACACGTCTGCATCTGACAAGCTACATATGAAGATGAGATGACAGACAATACTTCTTTCTGACGTATTATTTTCCTTGACTTTGAGACAAAATTCACTTATTGTAAACGTATGTGGCAATACCTAAGAGAAAAGGTCGCGAGATGTACCTTGAGTTTAAATCTTGTTTTTTTTCGACAATGGAAAATGCATTACAAATTTATAAATCACAATTTTGTTGCTTTTCATCATTAGAAGCTATCATTATCATTGAGTTCATTTACAAAAATATGCATTTAACGACAAGTCAGTTTTTAAAAGTGTTTGAGTGTCACAAAACATGCATTCTATGAGAGAACGGCACAAAACTTGCAAAGAGCAAAAAGTGGCTTACATGTACGAACAAATACATACTCCCTCTATCTACAAACACTGGAAAGAAAAAATTTTGACAAGTGATCGGAAAGCAGAAAAATGCCGAGGCTGTCAGCGATCTGAACAGTTTTTCAAGATTGGAGACAATTAAAGCAGTTTTATAGAACTGAAAATTGAAATTTGAAAATACATCCACTATATTAGAAAATCACGGTTTTATTTCTTCCAACGAATTTCCCAATTTGTATTTTTTAGGTTTCTTTAATCTTTATGTGTTGCATTTATCAGTCAGTAATATAAGTATGCAAGATGTTATGTTGTGTCCTGTTGCTATTTTGATGATTTCGAGTTTTATCAAATGAGAATAACAGTATTCACTCTCGCTATGTTTGGAAGATCCTCCATCAGGTTGCTCATATCATAGTAAATATTTTCACACAAAATGAAAATAATCTTAAAACAGATACAGAGTATCATTGCACATTTTTCAGCATTTTTATCATGCAAGAGTCACACTCTTGCCCTCGTCTTTCTCAATGTCGCCTTGTTTTAGCCTTTAACGACTAGTAAATATATTTTATTATATAGATAAATAATCGTCATCATAATGATCATTATCTTATTAAGTATTCAGCATTGACTCTTGACACACTTGCATACAGCTTACTACCAACGCTCAAGCGTATTCATAAAAGTAGGAGACATATCATATCACAAACAAACGAAACACGCGTCATCGAAAGATCCTCAGCAGGTTTTCGCAGTTTGCATTTTCTACTTCATTTTGCCAACGGTAAACAAAACCAAACAACTGCCCCAGCTTGCCCAACCCAAACGAAAACGTTAAAAATCTTTTTGGCAGTTTTTTCTACCCTACAGTGACTTCTTATGGCTTGTTATTAACTCACTTGCTACTATTGCTACTTATTAATGCACATTCGAGAGAAACACCTTTTTGCGCCAGGTTAATAATAAACAACAAAGTTGCTATAGGCAGAGCAAACTTTCATCTAATATTTTCTATATTTATCAACTGCATGCCAGGTTTTGAAGATAGAAATGAAAATCTTGCATTGCCACCTGTACAGGTATTACGACGTTGTTCCTGACGCCAATCCTCAGAAGTGTATGCCTAGTTATTAATGTATATGTCATTTTTTATTTAAAAAAAAACTTAACATATTAATGATACTTGTGTGAGAATGTCATTGTCTGCCCTTTTCCTTTTACAAGTTATGCTGTTATTTACCCTTTCCATGTCATGCAAATGAGAACTTTGAGTTTGTCTTCCTTCTCATCTTTCTCTTTCTATGAATGAAGTTAAACGAAATAAACTCTCTTTTCCTTTTTTCACTCATTTAGTCGTCCTGCAAAGCAGTATTATAGCCTACTATACCGTTACATCTACTCCGTGTTTATGGTCAATGAAATAATTGCTTTGTTTTTGTTCATACTTCTGGTATTTGGGAATGTATGCATACAAGAAAGCCACGCAATATGATTGAGGGACAGTCAAGGGAAATACCGATACCGAAATTGCATATATGCAAGTTGAGTGTGTATATGTATGTATGTATCTCATTAGATTATATGGTTGGAGCTGCAAGAAGTTGTTCGTTTTCAGGTTGTAACACAGCAGCAGCAACTATTACCACTTATTACAGTTTTCCTTCTTTTTCTAATAAAAAATAGATTGTTTGTAATCCTTCTTAATCCTTTACATCTTGTTATTGTAATAGGTATTATATTAGATGCTTCGCCTTCTGAATAAAAGTCAGTACAACGACTACCATAATTCTCTTCTTGGTGCGCATACAACAACTGACTCTGAATGCTAGTTTGTCGGATACTATTGCTCCTTTTGCTGCGACTTGCGACTTTGTGTTGCGACTCCACTCTTTGCAATGCCTCTCTGCCTGCATACCTTTTCTCTTTCTCGAAATGCACTGCCTGCTTGAGAACAGGGCAGGTTTACTTATATGAAGGAACAACAACAACAACATCCAAAGGGGAATGAAGATGCACTCAAATGTTTTTGTACGGAAGGAGAGAGCCTAAAGTGCATTTTTGCTGCTGCTCAAGAAGAAAAGAACTGAAACAAGGGCCCAGCCACAGGCTCTTTCCTACCCAGCTACATTATTTTCCAAGAATCATATTTTACTAGAGTAAAGGGTTGAGGGTTGGGACTTGGCAAATATTTTTGTGCAATACATAGTGATACGGTATAATTGTCATTAAGCAGACGTCGGGAGAGAGCAGTCTTCACGTAATTCCTTCATGAAATTTTTTATAAGTAAATATTTTAATTAAAAAATACGTTTATTTGCTGAGCTAAGTCATTCAAGTTTTCTTGTGGTAAACGCTAATATTCGCAATAACGAGTCGAAGTCGTAACTAATAGGTTGTGTTATTTCTACTTTATAAAGGGTTTTTTTTTGTGGTTGTGATATTTATTTCAATGTTAAGTTTGCTCAAGCCATATTAATGGTTCATATAACTAGACAGTTGCTTCCATACTACTTGAATAACAACGAAACTGTGGAGTTGTGTCACACTTTTCTTGTTTACGTCCATGATATCAAAATGCTTAGTAAATTAAGGCGGCTGTAGAGCTTGTACTGGATTACTTTGGACAACAAATACCAACCCAATTGGGACCAATATATAAGTGCCCAACAACTTTATAAGAAAAGGTGAGATCATCATTGTGAAGTCATATTAAAGGAAATATGGTCTCTATCTAAGTTCTCAAAACATATATCGATCGAATTCCTATTATTTAAACTAGTACCAGTGAATAAACAGAAAATGGCCACTGCCGACGGGTCGCCTTCAAGAAGAAAAGGAGCTTTACCTCCTCCCCCTCCCCCTCACAATGATTTGCATCCCCCGGCCTCTCCAGTTAGCTCCAGCTATTCAGAGCTGAGACGAGCAATCAAATCTCCTCAATGGCATCCCGAATTTTATCCAACAAATCATCAGGATTATCAGACCTATATATATCCTTCGAGCAATTCACAGGTAAGAGTGCATTCAAAAACGTAAGTAATTATGGAAATCGTATGTACAATAAAATTCATGTTCGTATATTATGCTATATAGACAAGTTCAACCGTAGAAAGTCTCTACGAACCCATTATCCCACGGTCTGACTCTCAATTGAGTGGAGGCATTCGCGGATCCAAAAATTCCTTGGATATCAGGCGCTCAGAAACACCCGATAAAGTAATGATGACCAGCTCATCAAAAGAGTCAGAAATCGATGAGCTCACAGATCTACTCATGAGCTCTTTGAAAAACAATCAAGTTTGTTTTGGTTAGTGACTGTGTAAATACATTAGATTTATGGAAACGAATGAGATTTTAAAATTAATTAGCTATAATATAAAATCATTTTTACAGGAACTTGTAACAAGTGTGGAGAAAAGGTTGTGGGTGAAGGTACAGGATGCACTGCCATGGATCAAATTTTTCATATCAATTGCTTCACATGTCGAGTTTGTGATTGTCTCTTGCAAGGAAAGTCATTCTTTTACCATGTCGATGGAAAGCCATATTGCGAGCGCTGTTATATGGTAATTGAATTTACATTAGTCATTTAGCAAGAATTATCGAACCTGAAACGTAAATCGCAGCAGTTTACTTACAATTTTCCAATTATGTCACATTTTTAGAGTCGACTGGAGAAATGCTGCGTTTGCAGTGAGCCCATCGTGGACCGTATTTTACGTGCAAATGGAAAACCTTATCATCCTAAATGTTTCACTTGTGTTGTGTGTGCAAAGAGTCTGGAAGGAATACAGTTTACTATTGACGCAGCCAATAGGATTTACTGCATTGAGGACTTCCACAAGTATGAACAAGTTTTATCTTATCACTTTATACTTATCCATGACAACATTATGTATTCCACAAGTGTCACAAATAACACCCATTTTTTAACTCTAGAAAATTTGCACCCCGCTGCAGTGTATGCAAACTTCCCATAATGCCAGAGCCTGGAAAGGAAGAAACTGTAAGGGTTGTGGCTCTTGACAGAAGCTTCCATGTAAACTGTTACAAGTGTGAGGTAGGCAGTTAGGAATCACAAGACTTTGCATTTTAACCCCTTTCTAAAGAGTAAAGCCATTTTAATAAATCTTTCAGGACTGTGGGCTTCTGTTACGGTCTGAGGCGGAAGGTCGCGGCTGTTATCCGTTGGATGGTCACGTTCTTTGCAAAAGTTGCAATGCAAAACGGGTTCGCGAAATGAAAATATAAACAACGTCGCGAGTGCAATTTCCAAAGTTCAGTAAAATCAAATAATATGAAGACATGAGGAGACTGCTTGATGTTTCCTGTCAAAAGCAAAGCGGAAACTTTAGGCGGTACGGTTATCAACGTTTGTCAACACATCAACCTAATAATTCCAAAAAGTCAATTTAGATCTGCATAGTTCTTAAACGCATATGCATAGATATAGATTAGTTGAGCAAGTAGCTTTTAAATACGTAATGCAAAATGCATACATCAATTGTCTTGACTTCGCCTTTCATCATTTTAACTTGTGAGGATCATCGTTTTTTTTATTACTTTTTATACGTCTCTGTGTAAAGTGTTACATTAAATTATAAGTACGACGATATATTTAAATAACAAACTTGCTATAGTCTATTTAATATTGCCCTAAGCTATGAAGGTCGTTTAATACGCTAACGGCTGGAATGATTCAGTTCTTTTGTTGTTTGGTTCCTCTACACAAGGAACTTTTCTAAACTGATGGTGGTATCTTATCCATTTGTTGGTGACTGTATAAAGTAAGAAAATATTCATAAGCAATTAAAGTGGACGATTTATAAAGATTTATGAAAAATGATTTATATATTTTATTTTGTTATGGCTTCTGTGTGCCAGATTTGACTTGATTTCAAATGTGATCTTTTTTTTTGGAAAAAAATAAATATAAAAGATATCGTTAAAATTGTTGTCTTACTCCATTTATTTCCGTAAAGCACGCTACATCCAGCATGGCGTGTCCAAGGGTCGCCACGCCCATCACTCCGAAGATTCCACCAAAACACTGCCATTCCCTTCCTAGGTTTTACTTGCACTCCAATCAATGGGAAAACGGTAGAACCACCAGCTGGCACATCTTCAAGCTACAAATATTGAGAGTCATAATCATGAAAGACAAAGTTTGCTTTTTAGCGACTATATTTATTATGTATTGTATACACGAAGGAAAGTTTAGTAGCTGGAATATGACCTACATAAACCATAAATGTAGCTATACGATTTCCCCGAATTTGTTCCAAAGGATTGTGTAAATGATCATCTCCAGTAATGTAGTCGGTGTGAGGGGAGTAACGGCCTGCCATTCCATAATTGGCAACTTGATAAATTTCGGAGGCCTCATTTTCTGGAAAAACTACCAAATTCGTCGCGTCTCCGATCCGGCGACTCATCTTGTTGATCAACGGTCCATCATCTTTGTTCAGCCATGCTCTATATTCAAACAGTTTGTGTGATTGCGTGTAAATTCAGCTATTATTTTGGAAAGAATTTCATATATATTTCTCTTACTGCTTGCTCGTTCGAATGTCTGTGGCCACATAACGGCCATCCCGTCCCTGATGTAAACTTCTTTTCAGTCTGGATGTCGCTTTCTCTTTAAAAATATTCATTTCAGTCTCACTCATGAAATCATGATACGCAGCAATGTACGGGTCGATCGAGTATTCCTCAACCTTGTATGGAGCAATGAGAGATGGAGAGTTTGGTCGTTGCAAATACCGACACCTCAGTGGAGCATCCAGTTTTGGCGACTACAAATCAATCAAAAATCAAACTCTCATAATAATGCTATGGTTATTGTAATTCAAAACATTTTAATTGCCACTTCCAGCTAACCCTCAAGTATTCTCCTCGACATAATGCCTTAAAATTTTCATTCTCTTCAACTGGCGTAAGAGGAACCATAAGTTTTGGTTGGTATTTCTTAATTTTTTGATATTTACGAAGTTTTGCTAATTTCCCATTGATTGGTTTCTCGAACGTCTGCCATGTTTCTCCATATGGTCCTCTCTTTTCCAAAACTTCATCATGCTGCAATTAAATAGTCATAATCATCATGATAATATAGCTTCGACTCGGAAATTTAAAGCATTTAACGATCCTCCCAGTACCAATAATACCAAATCATTATAGTCAATATTCAATATTCATATATGTAAACGTTTGTAAAAAGTTTGTTTAAACATACAACACGTCTGGTTGTTTCAAGAAACGGAAGAATCTCCTCTCTAGTGGCAGTAGGGATCAACACACTCGCATCATCAGATTCTTCCTGTGCCCTAGATAGAGCCATCTCCAGCCATCCCACTGCTCTATCATACAGTCCTTTGTTGAATGCAGCTTTCCCAAGAAATAGACAGTCTCTTGCTGTAGATGCAGATGAACAGAACAAAGATGAAAGAGTAAAAAAAACATTAAAACCGCATGCTGAGTAACAAGAACACCACAGTCTACCCATAATTAACATCAATTCAATACAATTAATGGAAAAGGTAGTTTAAGAAAAGTAACACTTGTTTCATTATCAATCAGTCATGTAGCCAACTCACCGGATAATTCGTACGGACTCCTTTGTACGCTACTCTCTGTAGGTAAAGTTCCATGAATAATTTCCGTCAGGTTGAGGGCGTACGTGTCCTGGAGACCGACAAGGGCCATTGATCCACCGATGAAATCATCGAATGTAGGCAACTGCTTCCCTCTTTTTATTACTTCTCCAGCCAAGTCTGAAACCATAAAAAGATGAATGAAGCTAATCAGTCACGTAAACAAAACAATGAGGGAAACGAAGAACTCCTTTTATCCTAATTTAATTATAATTGTAAATGATTTCATTCTTCTACCCTGTTTGCCTACGTGACAATGAGTAAAAAAACTTTGAACGTGACGAATATTTGCAGCCATTTTTCCATTGTAATATCGTACAAATCATAACGTATATTTACCGTATCATAGTGTACTCATTTATTTGGAGATCATGTGCGAAAGTAGGGACAAGTAAAAGCTTCCCTAAAGATGCCAATAAAACTTTCCTACAATTACCATAATTGCTCAGTACTAAACATAAAAATAGTACTTAAAATGCAAACAGCAAATAAAAAATTCATATAATTTGCCTGCTTGGTTTGAAAATGTCAATGGCAAGCTAATATTATAAACCACGCAGTATAACATCCATATTGATAATATATTATATTACCTATGCATTGCAACAAAGGAAAGAAAAAAAACATGCTCAGTTACCTCCCACTTTTGTATGATTTTTGATTGCCTCGGCCACAACTTCCCAGTCAATTACAGTCCGTTTCAGGATGTGGTATGCGTTCATAGGATTCTCGACAATTTCTGAGGTATCAGCATCGTCATCGTCACCCGCACTGTCCGGAGTACTTCTTGTATTAATTTTGTTAAAATCCTCTATGTATCTATAAAAAACCATTTTGACACAACAGTGCAAAAATTAGAATACACCCAGTAAAATTTCAGAAATGAATGACACTGCGTTCTTTGTAAGCCAACTGACATGAAAGTATAAGACATGTGATAAACGGACGAGGTACTAATAATATGTCATTTAGCACTCCTTCATTGACTTGGACACAACAATGACAATTATCAAGATGCCCCAACATTTGGAACAATTGCTATATCTACAAAATAAAAAAGGGTTTACTTACCTTTGAACAACTCTGAGATTTTTATCCAACAGCGTGGCATACTCCTCCAGCTTGCTCACGACCTCACTTTCGTGCTTATACAATTTTCTCAGTTCTGAGGTAGATGAGAAAATCTCACTTTCTGGACTAGAAGACACTATAAATGACTTATCAAGGAGGAGGAGTGCTGTGGTGCACCAGTAGATCACATTGACAGTTTCAAAATTTATTGAAACCATGGTGCGGAGATTGAGGGTACGGAGATGTTGTAGGGACTATAACTGAACTTAAAATGACTCGTGATACTTTGAAATCGATGAAATGACATGATCGTGGATGAATAGCCAGCACCAGACAAACTCACTCGTGTTGCCATGCACAGGGGAAAATGGACATTTTGGTGGAGAATCAAGTTGAAGAGTGAGCAGAAGATACATTCAAAAATGCTAATGTCATTATGAATTTTTAGATAGGGAATATTAGGGTTTGCATCCTCTGACGTTCAGAACTTGTGTGGGTATGGGTACTTTACTAAAAGATTTAATCAACTCGGTCTACACGCCTTATATACATACACATCATATTTGATAAATGCTAAAACATTTTTACCGTCAATACCTGTTGCTTTTTTACGCTAAACTCCCAGCCTTGTCTACATACTCAACATCTAATTCAGCAAAACAGGATGAATGACTACACAAAATAGCACGCATTACATACATTTTCCCAATGTGCAGCATTTATAGTTGAAAGCCTTTTCTTCTTGCTTATCACAGCGTTATTATTATTGCAGCGTTTGCAGGCTAACTAAAGTGCCTGGTTCTTGTTCTGAACTTTCTGACACTTAAATACTACGCTCTTGCACTAGTGCCTGCGTACCCAACTACCCGCTCTGGCAGCCAGTATGGTGTGTACATCTGCACATTGTATGATAATATGCTGTTACCTGCAACCTATATCTCAGATCATCATCCTATCATCAAATGCATGCTCTACAAAAACGGGACCTTTATCATCATCATTATCGTTCTTTTTTAAAAGATACAGACAAACCGGCTCTAAATAAGGAAACTCATCTGTTGCTGCATATGTTTGTCTGTCCCTCTCTCCGTTTTAAAGTCCACAATTATGTACCTAATTTGAATCCCAAGTCAAGCATTAGTTTTGGAATCAATCAGACAATCAATCATTCTACGAGAGAAATTAAAATATTAAGATGTATTCCCAAGATGTATTTAAAGATTTCGTTTGTTGTTATGGCATATTACATAATATGTAACAATCTTGGTAACAAACCAAGAGAAAGGAGAGTTCGAAAGAAAAAACATATGAATCTCATGTTTCTTGCTACTTTATCATATACCGGTTCGTTAGCTATTTCTAACAGCACTTGGTCTATATAAAAAACAAGTCCTTCTTCGACTTCTCTGTTTACAATCATGTTTCACGTTTTATAGCAAAAGGAAAAGATTTTTCCTAACAAAAAATCGCAACGAGGATAGACCCAACGTACTTACATTTTTTACCCTGTGAGAATGTGACATGGCAGATGCTCGGTGTTTCATATCAACCTGAAAAACTAAAATAATATGTATTATGCTAATAGTAAGGTTTTTGAGAAATAACGACACTTCTCATTGTTATGATTTTTTAACAAATATACGGTATAATGTGTATACATTCAGTTTGTGGATGTGGGCGTATAGCAAACTAAGGAAGGTTGAAAAATCATGACATGCGATGAGGATGAGGATAAAGGTATGCAAGCAAACTGAAATCAAGTGGTGTTCATTAGAAATGACGTTTGATGGGGAATTGGGAAGCACAAATTTCATAGTTCAACATACAGATGCTCTCGTATATTAGAATAAATACAGAAATTTTACACTAATCAAACTGTGCCTGATTGTCTGATCTTACAATGATGAACTAGGAGGGAGGATAGCTTAAAGAAGAGGAACAACATCAAAACGAGTCTTGACCTCATACTCACTCTTCTTGAGAGTCTATTGCTGGTGAAAAAGGATAAATTGGATGTGCTCAATATAGTAAAAGCAAACCGGTGCGGAACATCAAGCTAGCGCAAATTCGTGTAAAATCAGCTAATGAGATAGTGGCATATATATGTGCATGCTCCATGTGTGAAATAATAATGAAAAATCGTTTAGAATAGATCGACTAGGGTAACATGCGAGACATATCGCGAAAAGAGAAGTCAGATTTTGTATTGTTAGCTTATGGCTTATAGTTTGCAGCTCAACATTGTTACTATTAAAATTGCAGATTATCTGTACGGGTATGGTGATGGTATGTTGTTTAAAAAAACATAATATCTCTTATACATGAGATCAATTTCAGCATGCTTCTGCCGATTGATTATGCTTAAGAAAAAACATAAAACCATTAAAAATTACTCAGGTTCTTGTAAAATGGTGTAGAGAATTTTTATATACGCTGCATATGACGTTTCAACTCATAAAGTCGTTTCCATGTAAATCGTTCCATGCATCCAGTAACCTCATTGTTAAATAGTACAAACGTTTACTTCAACCCAAATGGTGAGGACGGGGCCTGGGCACCACTGTAAAGACAGTCACCACAACTGCATAACCAGGAAATATTATGTAACTTTTGTTGCAGTTGCAAGCTGCAATAGAATGAATTTTTAACGCAATCTGGCATAACTCATATATTCATTCAAGCTTGACGTGTTGGTTGGTGGTTGCTGCTTAGAAGAGAGAGGAAATGTTATACTTTATTTTCAAATACCGATCTCTACATCGCATTATTTGAACGTCTGTATTACTTGTAGAAATTTAATATGTTTCTGATATTAAGATATCATCCTGAACGGGACTCAACGTTTATCTTGCAACGTCCTTACTGAACTTCAATCATGAAACGTTTTTTAAGCTCGTATCTACAGAATTTTATGAGCTTTAACTCAAGTCTATTTGCCCCACTACATTCAACATTATTTTTTTATTTTTTGTAGCTGGACATCATGTTTTTAGAAAATCCATTTCATGCCCTATCATCAATTACCAGCAAACGTGCGAACGTGACAAGACAAGGGACACATTGATAAAAACAATAGCTCAATATCGAGTTTTTAAGATTTGTTTTTTTTATCTATGTAAAATGCTTGTTAGGAGCAGAATTGTGCATGTACTAGTATGCAAATAGAATTGGATGAATCTTAAAATTTGGAGAACGTTGAACTCTAGGGTTCAATGTGGCATGTCATGATATGGAAAATGGTCTACTAGAGTGAAATACTCAAAACTGTGTTAGCCCAATTCTACATGGAATTTCTCTCACTTCGAGCACTGCATGCAGTAAGCTAATTTCCATGCAAACGCATAGGATCGAGTAATTGCATCTTATACCTTTATAATGCCGGAGATTAGAATCTCGTGAAACATAAAAAAGGAAACTCTTTGTGGAAGTCATCAAAGGAAATTTGTGATAGATATTTGTTTCTGAATAATAAAATCTTTTATTTTTAGTACATAAGTCATTTGACTTTATTGCCATGCCTAAACAGCATGCATCATACATAAAGCACAAAGTTCTAAAACGCTTGCTCCGTTAAAAAAATCTTTTATGGCTTTATGAAATTGTAAGAAATGCAATTGATGTAAAAGAAAAGAGGGATATATGAGCTGAAAGATGAGGAAAAACGAGTGATTGCCATGTTTTGACTGTAATTATATTGTAATTCGTCTCAGTAAAACATGTTCCTCTTCACAACGAGTGTTTTTTCGAATTTCAAATTTAACATTTGTAGTGGTGGCGTGGTGGATCGATTTGTAAGGCAATTGAAAAGTTTTCGGAAAGAGTTATAATGACGTTACAAACAAGGTTTTCACTTTGACTCAGGCTTGACATGTTATTCTAGAAAAAATATACACGGCGACAGTGATTCTTTCTGGAAGTGTGGTTGTCTTAATATACCCGTAAAAGCTTCATCATCTTCGTGTTGAACTGCTCTCTGGAGTTTCCTGTCCGTATGCAATGGCATTTCTTAAAATACATACATACTTATAATATGAATCTTCTTTATGAACATGAATGTTTATATTCAAAACGCTATCTCATAGTTGCGAGTTTCAGCATGTGAAAGTCTTGGGCGTAGGAAGCAACTCTACATGTGTTTTAATAAATCCATAAAATAATCAAAATGACTTGTATATTCAATCAAACTAATGGCAATTAATCTTTAAACGAAAGCTTTAAATGTCAGCTTCACTTTGCAGAAGGACGGACAAAAACCGGCATGTTTTACAAAGCATTATAAAAGCATATGTAGGCAGACACAATTTTTTGTCTACTTCACTCTCTTTCCTTTTTTCGCCCACATTCTGTTTACAAGTGAAGCACTGATTCCACGTACTCAGAAGTGAATGCTGCTGTTTTGTGTTCTCGTCATTCCCATCTTTTTTTTTTACTGTCTCGGCTTTTTCGCTCCCACTTCACCAGAAAATTAGTGACAGTAAAAGAGTTGAGTTCTAGAGAATCTGAAAGAGAGGCAGTAAACAAAGGAGCAAGAGTCAAGTAGAAAATAGGCTAAATGGAATGAGGAGGAGGAAAGAGAGAGAGATGGAGAGAGAAGCCGAGAGATAGTCCCGAGAAAATGTTCCCAAACTCCTACCCTCCTCATGATCATCATTACCATTTGTTCAATTCGAGCACTCAACAATTTCAGTAACTTCATTATAAAGCATTACATGAGCGAACGAAATAAGCTTCCGGTTCACAATGACACGTCAAAATGCATGTATACATACGACAAATTATAATATGACAGTTAAGTGGATTCTCGTTTGCAGACAAGTCCTCTTGTCATCATACCTTACGAACAAACACGTAAAACATAATCACAGCCATCATCAGCAAGCAACAATACGAAGTGTGAGTAGTAAAAAATAGCCACGTAAGCATATTTCACTGAACGTTTTTTCATTTTACCAAAAAGAAAGATTGGTACTGCTACACGAGGATATATAATATTGATTGGTATAAAGAGGGACATACCCGAGATAATTGAGAGCTATCACAGAACGCAATAACTTTTGTTGCAAACACCAATTAGCTTTCAGCTTTTCCACAATTGACAATAAAGCCAATTATTTGGAAATAATAAGCAATAAAGCAATTTTACAAGCGAAAGTGGGCGAAATTAGGGATTCCGGGTAAGACTTTATGTAAAGTACACTTCATGATGAAGTAATGAATTTGTTCCAATAAAAGAATGCAAGCGTTGGCGCATGTGGCATCATAAAGTGTAGAAATCTGAGCATTATATTGGACCGGGTAAGTTAAATGAGCAAAGTGGTGTGGCAAAGACATAAAGCAAAATTAATTTGGCAATGAGAGAGCTATTTTTACAAAGAATTGCGTCTCCATCCAACAAAACTTCAAAGAGTGATAAGTCAAATTAGTTGCTGCCAAATTTGATTATGAGAACAAGTAATTGGTTTTTTCTTTTTCTAAGCATAACATTTTAGTCAATGATATCAAATGTGTGTATTTGACGAATAATAACATAAGGACAATTTTTACTGAATAAGAATAAAATACATTCATAATTTTCAGCTGTCCATTCTGAACACCAGCTTCAAACGTGATGCGGACAAAACGAACTTTGGGATTACTCGTATAGTTTTGTCGCAAATTTATAAAAGATTGACACTTCACCATTGAAGATAAAGGTATTCGAAAAACCGAATATTCTGTATAGTAGTATCGTAATATTTATATATATACACATTCGAATATAGATTGTCACTACATGGGAGAATTCATACGAAAATATAGTTGATAATGTATTTACTGAATATTCGTTTGCAGGACATAAAATACAGCGTCGTAAAAATGGTATTGTGTTTTTTAAAATAGCATAACATTGATGGCTTTTGTTTTTAACACGGGCGATTTTGGTGATAGAGATGCATGATAGGAACTGGAACGTCGAACGTGACTTATCTAAATAAAGAGCGAAAACTGAACGTGCTCTTTTCCTTGAAAAGTTTCCCCCCTCTCTGTCGTCTGATGCTTAATTAAAATTCGATATTTATTTCCATGAGTATTTCACGCCTAACAAATTATTGCTTTCTTACCTTCAAACTTAACCTTGAACTCTTGAACCCTTCATCAGTAGACTTCATATGGTAATAATTGGCATAGATATTTGTTACGATAGGGTGTTAAGGTTTGCATGAAATGGGACAAAGTGTGTGGTCCAAGCTTGAAGAAATAATCTTCTTCGTGGCCAGTTGAAACTGAAAGACTTTATATGTATTTATGCCACAATTTCTGCATATTTTCTAAGAGTTGCATTGGTAATTATTGTAGCAGAATGACGAAACCAGAGACTATCCATAAGTCACAGTTTTGACAGGCAGGAGTGATTGATAAAGATGTAATGATACATAAAATTTTTCTCGAATTTAATTTGTTGTCTTTTGCTGCTGCAGAGCGTAAGATGCAAAAAGTTTTACTTTAAATAAATAGTACTCACTTCCTCCCGTGTACTCTCAAACACAAGACACATCGTCATGAAGAGCTTTCCGAGATAATCAGATTTCATACTGCAGTCGAATCATGACAACTCGATCAAGACTGATAATGTCAATATCCGCTGTTGCCACAAAAACAGAGCGTGTCTTTGTTTCATCTTATCATTTAAAATGAGGATGAGGAAGCAAATTGCTGTATAAATCTGAAAAGTTGGAGATTGTATATTTTATGCATTGCAAATTGCATGTCTATTTTCACTTCATACATAATAATAGCTTAATTTCGCAATGCATCAGGCAGAACGTATCGATTGGGGGCTGTTCAGTTATAGCTTTCGATGCATCTTCTTATCATAGGTTTTATTTGACACTTGTATAACCCCACTTTTTGGTCTATTGTACTTTTTCTCTAAAAAGGTGTTACACTCTTATTGAATGTTTCCTTACCAAGTAAAAAGACAAATCAAACTTGATAGCAAGCCAGCAACAAGCTGGAAAATGTTCACTATTTATCGTGTTGGCAAATGCATATACCTATTATGAACACGTCAGAAAAAAAAGAAATACGCATTCGTACATAAATATATTAGTTTGTGTTCTTTGTTCACTAGGGAAGTAAACGGTAAGTAATATCGAATAATTTTTTGCCAGCTAAATAAAACATAATGGCCATTTTTGGTATTGGTGCATTTATTCTGTCCATGAGCATAATATGATTAATAATTTAATGTTTTGATGGCATGTAAATACCTGTGTAACCTATGTGAATTCATGCAATTTTTTAAATCAGTGTTTTGAGCCTCGATAATGCCGAAAAGGTTAAAGTACTGTCTTGCAGTTTACTTATGTGATCCCTCATGGTTATCAATAAAAAAACGTTCCGACAAATACTAGTAATCATGGTATGCAAAATCTCATATTTGTGTACGGCAGCCATGGGGGTACATGCAAATATTATAAATAAATATTTGCGTGATGATGAGCAAACTTAAAAGATTATTTTTATCAGATGTATGGAAGACTGTATCACTTTTACTTTCATTGAAATAACGAATCATTTTCATTACTAATATTTGCATGCATACTTGCTTGTGTTTGATATTGGTTGTTAGTTATTTTAGCTTTCACAAGAGCATGACTCATAGTCAGTTGTTCATTGTAATACCAGAGTTTGAGTAAATCGGAATGATTATTTATGAATGCTCCAATCTTCGAAGCAATCATAAGTTATGTTTTTGAGTGTTAATATTTCGGTATGGTTGATACTGTATGACTGTTTAATCTGCAAGCACGATTATAGATAACAAAGTTGACATTAAATGTGACTGTCATTTCTTTAGTGTCAGAATACTTACACTGAATTTCCTCGAAATCTATAGAGCTTCGGCGTATTGCAGCTATTGTTTGTCACGAAAAGTCACAAATTTATACATAAAGTCTATCATTGTTCTAATACATGACCGATTTAGATGATTTATTTTGTAAGGAAGGTTCCATGAAACGATAAAGACGAAAATGTGAGTGATTTTAAAATTGTGAGTAGCCTATGTAAATTGGTACATTAAAGTTACTTATTTTTATACTTGTACTTTCTTATACTTTTTAAAATATCAGTGCTTTCTGGTTGCTTTCCAATTATCCATCAGCATACGCTCAGTTTCGTTGTTGCGTATTAAAGTATATAAAATACAATACTGTGTGCTTCGTGTAAGCGTTGGGCCAAGCCTAGGAATATTTTAGTACTCTTGTTTAATTTAAAGAAAATCAAATACCGAACAATATATTATGATTTCAATTTCAAAACTTTCAAAATGTCTTGTAAAAAGTTTTTAAATATATAGGTCAATTCTTTTTTACATAATGTCTCTTTTCTTCCTTATCAGTAACATTCTTGAAACCGGGGTGAAAATATTCTGAGACATCCAAAAATATAAATCTTACTAACTTATACACAAGCGGCCGCTTGGTTGACTGCATCACAGATTGGATGAGGACTGTTGCTTCCAACCTCTGAATATCATTTGTGAAAAGGTAATTTTTATCGTGTTTAATCAACTTTGTATATCCCAGTCTCATGCAATGCGAAATCAAGCTAAATATTAAGGCAGTTATTAGAAGAACCTTTAAATATGCTTATTTACATGAATCTAGAAATTCTCCACTAATTAAATGTCGAGTAAATATTGGTGATAGGAAATAGAAAATAGATAAATTGGTTGAGCAAATGTTCTGCATAATAACCAAGTACATATTTCTCTGCAAGCATCATCAAGGCAAGAAAAGGGAAATAGAAATTCGAATATGCAGCAAGAACGCATAAGAGAAAAGCACCAAACAAACAGTTATTCTGCTGCAAATCCAGAAAAGTCAACTTTAACGCGACAAATGAGCAGGGAGTGCAGATCAGAGCAGAGTCGGTTTATCTAAAATCAGTCAGGAGTTAAGACAGCATAATAATAAGTACGACATGTAAAATGCATACCTATATACGGAAGCATGAAAAAGTTCTGACTGCGAAGCCAATTCAGCATCCAAAGAGCAACTTGAGTACACGATACCAATAAAAAGCAAGACTTTTATACCCCAGTGTTTTGAAGATGCAGGAGAACAGAGTGGAAGTCCAGGCAGAAGCTCCATGTAACGGCAATAGGAAAAGGCATAAAGCATGAAAGAAAAAGAGACAGTAAGTTCATTATGCAATGCTGTACGTGTAGTAAGTTTTAATCCAGTAAATACAGCATACACATTGCTCGACTTGCTCTAGTCTTGTCTGTGAGTTGAAGACGGCGATGGTGATGGAATGGAAACGGACAAAAAAGTGAAGGAGAGGAAGAATAACATTTTACACATATCTGTATATGCAAGCATGTAATATGAAAGTTTTTAAGACAGAAAAGACAGATGTGGTTTCATTATATGCTGGAGGAAAAGTAGCTACAAGAGTAATTCTGGTCTGTCTGGTGCGTGTGTGTAGACTGTGTAGTAGCGAGCAAATTTTAATACTAAGTCGACACGAACACAACAGCATCATCATCTTCTCATCGACGAAAAAGTTTGTTTGAAACTGAAGAGCAGAGAACACTTTTTCCTCTGCTGGAGTAGTACAGGAGGAGCAGAAGAGTGAGCAAATGAACTCATACACACATCGTCATCGTCAGTAGCACCAGTCAGCAACCCTTCCATTGTGTATCCATCCTCGTGTTTTTAAAGATTAATCTCATGTTTTTGTTTGACATCTGCCAATAACTGCATTAACAACTAAATTTGTTGGTAGACACCACTATTGACATGCATAACAGTGGGCTAACTGTGAGTATAACGTTAACTTGTGTAGACTTGTTAAAATGACAGTGTTTAGTAGGAAGTGCATACAATGAACTAGGGCGAGTCAAAGGCAGCGTTGAATACGTGATTGCTTACATATGAAAGTGACATCATTCAAAGACAACAAGATACAATCTGACTGATGATCGGTGGAAATTCGCCCGATGCAAAACGTTTTTTTGGGGCTGGGGAAGATACTTGCTTAAGAGTGTTAATGCTTTGTAATTGACTGCTGGCCGTTTCTTGGTTGATTAGAAGGTTTCTCGTGAGAGTGTTATTGTAACAAGCTGCAAAGACTACATGGTACATTTCATTAGTTTCATTCGTGTTCCTCTTTCGTGAAGATAAATGGACTGACTTACTTCCGTTGACAGATTTTGCTGTTTGTCATGTGCAACCAGTGACAGCCGGTGGTAGTGATGTTGTAGAATAACAGTTGCTTGGAAAGTGTGTTCATCAATTATAGGATTGCTTATGATTGTAGTTTGCAAGGAATAGCAAACAAAATGCTTTGGCATATCAGATAGCGGCGCGTGGGTGGAATCATTGTTGCTTGCTACCTGTTATCCATGAGAGTGGCAACTAATAATAATCAAATGGTAAGTATGTAATATTCTCTTTGATTTTCATTTTTGCATTGAATCTGATTCCAAACGTGGCACTGATTATATGTAAAAGAGACAATAGCTTATTGGTGCTATTTGGTGACTTGCTGATAGCGTATGGTGACAGAGTTGTAATTGTTGGTTGTCAAAAGTAGCCCATTGCCAGTGATTCTCTTACGAGCATTATGTTTTTCTTCAATTTAGCAGTGTGCGTTTATATACATACAAGTATAGATATATTTTTTCTCACGTAACACGATGTAATTAAATTTTAAAAGCATGGGATCATCATACATTATTGCGTATCAAGGGAGCGTGTCCCCTCTGTTCAGTAATTAAACTTAATTGTGTGAGGTGAGAATAGTCTGTAGTAATCATATTCATTTATTATCCCTCAACACTAGCGCCACACCGGTACTCGGTTAGTTCCGCTTTCATCTTGCCGGCTCTTTTCTTCCCACATAATACATATCCCCGCCCACCGCTGTACTTTCATTTAGCCCAAAATTGTACGTGCATACAAAAGAAAGCATCCTACACAAAAGCCTATCTTAATACCTGGTTGACTTCTATGTCTTTTCTCCAGTTATAATAACATGATAGCTTTCATGATGACAGGTCTTGGTGACTCGGAAAAAATACATATACATAATATCCTTATCATACATGTTTGACATGTAAGCAGTGTACTAAGCCGTAATATAAATATATCAATCTGCCATTTAGCGTAGTCGTTGGTGTTCATTTACCCCGTGTGGAAGTTTAAGCATCGGAAAGATGCTTTCCATCCTACTCACTCTCATTCATCAAAAATGTAAAGAAAGCATTACGAAGAAAACACTAGTAGGGAATGCGGGTAGCGCTGTGGGAATGCTGGAAGTTCGTTGAACGCAAAAATAGACAGTGAAAGCAAAATAGATGTACATAGTCCTATACAAAGCATTCGTTTCAATGTAGCATAAGTTCATCTCTCAGTTTTTTCAGTAGTAAAACAGCAACATAATGGAAACATGTAGTAGGTGGCAGAATGAACACAGTTGAAGTTTTTGGATGGAGACTTCCATTTCGTCTGTCTCCCTTTTTCCGTTTTTCTTTGTGTACTTGGAGTGTATGACTGTACCGAACACAGCACACATTGCATGTCCATGGATAGAATTTGTCTAAGTTTTTGTTGTGTTTCACGGAAGTCGGTATGCGTATGCTCTAAGGTTTGTGTATGGCATGGGCAGGGGAACCGATTCCGGTCTGTGTAAATTCTACACGCAAACTCTTATTCCAGCAGTATTGGACAGCTCCTCACCGTGCATTTTTATTAGGGTTGGTTAGCAATAGTGCTGCTTAGCTGAAGCATACATGCATTGCATTGTGCTGATTATGATTAGAATATTATGTATATTGGTTCAGTGTGTGTGTGTGTAAAGTAGTGATAAGTTTTCATGAAAACGAAACGTTCAATTTCCAGCAGCGGATGTGCACTCTTCAGCACTCATGAATCTTGAATTGAGCAGCCATGGCTTAATTGGATGTATGATGTTGTCAGGATTAAATTATCTGTAGTAAGATTATTTGTATAAAGATGAACAAGACGAGAAAAAGTTACGGTACGAAGGATTATAACGTATTTACTCATTCGCCGGCATACATAAGAATTCTAATGTTTAAACGTGTACATACTTTAGGTGATAAGCTGCCAATTGGATTTTTAATCATAAAACAGAATTTTGCATAAATTTTTCACATTGGGTTTCCGTTTCCTTATTCTTCAAATGAACAGTTTTATATTTTTATCTACATCTCCGAAAGAAAGAACATACCAAAAGTGTCCTTACCCTCATCGGATTATCATTTTGTGCTGAAGAGCAAAAATTATCTTCTTTAGTTCTGGTCAAATTACCAGATCCTGCTTTGCTTTCAGAAAGTAAAGTTAGGCAAAGGAAAGAGAGGAGACAGCACGTATGAGAACACCCAACGGTGCTGCCTCAGCGATCAGCCTCTTCTCTTGCTGCTACGATCATTTCAACTTGACTACAAATGGCATGAGTACAATCTTCTAATCTTGAAAACGCATACGGAGCTGAGCAGATCGCGTTGTTTCCCTACTATTACCATCACACCACTTTAAAAAAAGTAAAGGCTTAAAGGACAACAGGACAGGCATGTGTGCAGCTCGTACAACAGAGCATCGACGGACGACTGCTACTTTTTCGTGTTGTTATGATATTATTATTATTATTATTATTATGCGTGGTGTTGGTATTGCTGCCAACATGCATGCTAGCAACTCTAACATGTACGGAAGAAGAAACTTTCATGCTTTTTCTTCATCTATCCATCTACATCGCCAAGATACATAAATATATATAGGTACACTTTATTATTATATCATCATCCTTCTACTTCTACTGACACAATAATGAAAATCTGAAAGGAAGAACGAGCCTGAGAGAGAAGATATGTATCTCTATCTATCTATTTTAACTTGCTCCGAGTACACCATTGTTGCTGCAATGGAAAGAGAAAACATACACACACATACGAGACTTACAGTTTGTTGGTAGACTTTTGAGAAATTTTCTGTGCCTGTCTCCGCTTCCTGTTCTGCTCCTGCTCTGCTCTCTATAGTTTTCTTGGCTATATGATATTTGAGCGACAAGAGAGGAGCCTAGTAGCGGAGTGCATAGTAGTAGTAGTGGTAGGAATAGATTTAGGGATTTTCTTGTAACTGTCTCCTCCATCCACCGCCACCACATCACACCGACACACGGTGTTGTTGTTTTAATATTTTAGAAAGGAGAAGTAATAAAAGGGATAAGGAAAGGAGGAGGAGGAAGAGGAAGCATTATTGGGAACCCGCTTGATAAACTTTACATTTTATATAGACATTTTCTGGCTGGCATACTCCTTCCGTTGTGTAGGTGTACTTTGGTTAGAGCTTTTTTATTCGGAAACGAACACCACCATACCTCCACCACCACCATCATATATCCTATCATCATTTTATGTTAGAATTTTTTTTACCGTATCGGTTCCCGGGCGGAGCTGTGCTACGTAAGTTGACAACAAGTCAAAAAATATAGAGCTTACTATAGGGAAGAAACGGCAGTTGTGTAGTAAGTGGAGTGGGAGAAAACAACTGTCACAAAGTGTCAACATTTTCAACTGTCATTAGAGAGACGGATAAAAAGACAGTTTGGGTGAAATATTGAGAGGAAAAAGAGGATGGATTACCATTGGTTTTCTCCGTACAGATGAGTGAAATATAGTGTGGAATGCTGGGGGGAGAAAGAAAGGAATTGGGGAAAGGGAAAAAAGATCGGAGGAATTGGTAGTTTGGTTGCTGGTGAGATGATGAAGATGTCGATAGAGAAAGTGAGGTGACTGGCCTCTATTTTTAAGGAGGTAACATATCTTTGAGGTGTCATTTCGGTAGACTCATTGAGTCGCCAAGAAACGACATACGGATTGACAATTGGCAATTGATGTTTGAGAAAACGAGTGATGTATAATGGAAAATGTGACACGAAAAGTCAAAGTTGTAGTTATAACGTGTTTTAACAAAGACTGCTGTTTGGAGGTCTAGCATGTATTGTAACAACAATATCAGTTGCTGACTGTGCGAAACAACCAGATTGCATAGTTGCGTTAGCTTCATTGTCAGTGTCAGTGACTACGAAATCTGTTACAAAATTTGTAAGTATTGTGCGGAGGGAATTAAACTAACCGGCAGTCTCTTTGTATTGGCTGTTATTATTATGAAGGAATTGTGAGTGCTTAAATTAGTCGTCTTTGTTTTCTTGATTACTACAGGATATCATGTAACTGCCTCGGTGGGAGATCATCATCAACGAGAGAATGAAGACACGCATTCATCTTCTGCTCAACAGCAAAATCATTAGTCGTACAAGACAACTTATAATAATAACCACTATTTTATGCTCTAATCTATACTATTGTAACAAGTGTTAATAAAGTTTTACTACTAGCTGTACTAAATGATAAATTTTGTATCCAAAGGAAGACTAGAAGCTATCGTAGATTAGAGTTTGGATTTAACGTTGTCGCTGTCAAATCAAGAGAGTTAGCGTTATGTCCAGAAATTTGTCATGTTTTTAGTGCTAAATATTTTCATTAATTGATGTTTCTTCTATTTGGTAATTTATAAGCGATAAGCAAGTAGCGTATACGTAATTCCAGTTTGTGGTTCACCACAAATTCAAGCCAATCTTTCCTTATATTTTATCTTTATGTCGAATGTGAAGCTCTTCAACTGTCATCAAGTTAAGAGCCTATTTTGTAACCTATTACAATACAACAGTTAATTTTATTCACTAGCCAACTATAGGGTAAGCTAGCATTGCAACCCAAAAAAAATGTAGCTGTAAAAAAACTATAAATGCAATTCGTTCAACCGTTGAGTTGAGTTTAATGTCTACAATTTAATTAAATTTTTTACTGTAAATGACTATAAAGACGACATTCCAACTCATTGTATACCTAGTGCTGAGTTTAAAACAAGAGTTTCTTATATTTCAAGTACAGGACAACGTTTAGTACGACGATAATTTTAAATGATAAATGTTAACTTTATTCTAATGACACCACACACAAATGACAGTCTTAATCTCAGTCTTGCTTGCTGTTTTACACTTTTTAAATAGCCCAAAAATCAATTGTATACGAAGTCATCGATAAGAAGAGTTTAATTACTTTAGTTATAGTTTGCTAAGAAATTATGAGTATACTTCAGAAAATGCTCAGACATTCCTCTTCACAAGACCAAGATGTGGAGCAAGACGGCGAAAATAAACGTATGCAAAGCCTGTTCAAACTATTCGTGAAAATGGGACCCCATACTTCGCAAACCGTGGTGCTGGTTGTGATCACGGTCTCATTATTTTCCGTGCTAATCCAGCCAACCTGTAAGTTTGCACATAAATTTATAAAGATAGAAACCAAAGAGTATGAGTGACATTGAGCTAATCTATTGAATGATTTATTTTATGCTAGTCGGAAATCCTACACCTAATCTTGTCATAACTTCTAATGGAACGAAGGCTTTGGGTGAAACGCTTACCATAAGCTGTCGAGCAAATATCTCCGTCGATTATGTGTGGTGGACAGTTCTCCGAGCTCCAAACGTTGAAGCTGATAATGTCACCGACACCAACAATGTTAACGTGAAGTACACAGAACAAGATGGCTTGAAGGAAGCAACGCTTTTCTTTAAAAGTCTGATTCTGTCAGACATCGGCAAATACATTTGCAACGCACATCCAGATGGGCAGCATCTTCAACGAAAACCTTACAATCTAACGTTTACAGGTAATAATGGCAACTGATAACGTAGACCTAACATTACAAATAATATGAACTTTTATTCCTCTCGATGTTCATGTGTGTTCTATTTTGGATATTGCAGTGGAACCAAAGATAAAGGGACAAAAGGAAGTGGAAGTAAATGAAACGTTTGACACAAGCATGACATGTAAAGCATATGGCTATCCCGTTCCGACTAATATCAAGTGGTCTTTTCAACACTTGGCCAATACCCCGCTTACAAACTCTTCCACTTTTGGCATTACTGCAGAGGCTCAAAGTGAAACTGAATTCACCTCCAAACTGCACTTGCGCAATGCCAGTATTGTGCATCATGGCACGTATTTCTGCAGCGTCAGCGATAATACCTTCAATAAAACTGTACTGAAAGTTAGAGGAAAGCCCAAACTGGAGATCGATGTGATTAAGGCTGTGAGCACATCCGAAATTTTTATGAACTGGACACTACACAATGGAAATTCCAATATTACCGGCTTAAAACTTTTGGTAAAAAGAAAAAAACTATATCCTTAAATCATTTTTGGAGTCATTTTGCAAAATTTGGGTAGTTCAATAGTTTCATTAAAAATTTTAGTACTTGACAAATGGAGACAATGAAACGGAAGTCGATTTGAGTGTTTCTTCAACAAGTTACTTGATATCAATGCTGGCCCCTTCCACATCATACAGCAATTTCACCCTTGTCGCCGAAAACGACATTGGGGAAGCACAAAGCGCCAGGATTATAGAAATTAAAACACTGGATGAAGGTAACTTAGCAATACACTTTAGTTCATTTAATTTAAATTTTAATACCTTATTCAAATTCATAATTTGTCAGGGTATCAAATATTAATTCATCTCACTCGTGTTTCTAACGATTTTTTAAAATCGTTGACATATTTACAGATCCGAGTTTTATTCCGAAAGTCCTCCTTAAAGGATCTACATCCAAAACAGTTACACTAGGGTGGAATATCGCACCCAACCTGACGGATTACTATCATTACTATAATGTTTCGATTCGGCCTCGAAGCGGTATATATTATTATAGAGAAGCTGGAGGGGGTAAAGAAATACTTGTGGAGGACCTGAAGTCAGGGATGGATTACAGCTTCAAAGTAATTCTCGCTTACATACTCATCATCAAATTGAAGTTCAAAAGTTGAATAAGTTGTTGTATCAATTCAAACATCACTCTACTTATTGAATAGGTTGCAGCATGCTCGGAATACACGCACAGATGTGACAACTTTTCCGAAAAAGTTGATGGATCGACAATAGACGGATTGTCCAGTGCTCCTAGAAATGTTCACGTGGAGTGCGATTTTGACCCACGAAGTCATGAGGCGACTGTGCGTGCCATGTGGGACGAACCTGAAGATCCACAGGGAATGATTATGGAGTACTCTGTAGTACTTTATGGAAATGCGACGTATCATGACGAGCAAGGAGGAATGACCCAGGACCATGTTGGCCCTATCAACAAAACGGTGTTAGTTGGACAACAAAGGAGAACCGAGTTCCCAAAACAGCCTCCAAATACTCAACTATTTGTGACGTGAGATGCGACATACATACGTTATAGCCTTCCAGATATTCCATCCCAATTACAGTTTAAATATTAATGAGAGTTTTGTGCATTTTCAGCATTTGTGCAAAGAATCGAGTAAAAATGTGCGGCGCAACAGGCGAAGGCTCTTGTTCAACACCATCTGCGATCCCTGATTCAGATTCCTTGAGTCGAGCTAGTTGGAAAGCGGTAAAGAACAAGAAATTGGACATTTTCTTTATGATGACGCTTCCAACTATTTCCCAGAGAAATGGTAGCATTTGCTGTATAAGGGTTATTGTCGTGAAGTTGAATAAAGATCAAAGTGTCAGCAATTTAAAGCACCCGAGTGAACTAGAGATACAGGATTATGAGACAGTTCATAATAGTTCTAATGGAGGAGCTTACGTTGCTGAAATTCTGGATCCCAAAAGGTAAAATTTATATTTCTATTTCTGGTCTACCAAGTACAATATTTGAATACTTTCATATATGTATTTTAATCAAACGTTCGATTTTGTTATTTGCAGTCAGAGCATCATGATTGGTGACGGTGCCGTGCTTGCTGATGAAAAGAAACCCTGTCAAAAGTGTTGGTCCCCCTATGATAGTACTTACGATCCTTCGGAAGCCTCGTACAGACCTACTCATAACTATCCTAGCAATCCTATGAACGAAATCACTGACTCCCATCGGCACAGAAAGCGAAAGCGACATGCTGGTTCAGCTGAAACTTACACAAAGACCCCGTTCATTAATCCACGGGACGGACCACTGGACTCTGAAAGTTACTATACAGCATTTCTGGATGCTATTGGTATTGAAATTTTCTTTATAGAATATCCTAATTTAAAATCCAAAAGTTATAATTGTTAATGTTTTTGAATGTTCCAGTTCCAGTCAATGACAAACGTGAGCACATGCGCGCCCAGAGTAAATATTTCCATCCTTTGAGACCCGTTCGAGTAGCCGATCAAAAGCTTCTTCCTGGTGCTGCCATTGTATTCAGTCTTGGTGCAGCTCTAGTAGTTGTTCTTGTGGCTTTAATGTGTGTGATGAGATGGCGACGTAAGGAGCCCGGAGATCAGGAATATGGATTGTCACATTCCTTTCAGCAATGGTGTCGACGACTTCGAGGACAGCAACCAATACCTAGTGATGAACCTCCTAATGTACCACCAATTCCAAAAGATCAACTTGGTTCTGCGTTTGTCGCTAGACATAAAGATTCTGACCTTGAATTCCAGCATGAATTTGAAGTATGTGGTCACGATTAAGCATTTTTAATCCACTATATTTAGCAAAAAATAATCCAAAGTTAAATTTTGATTTTTTTCGTATTGTAGAAACTTCCAGACCGGTTCTGTGATAGAACGGCCGAGGCATCTGACTCACGTGACAACGTAGGGAAGAATCGCTACCCAGATATAAAGGCATACGACCAAACCAGAGTCAGGCTCTCAACCTCTGATGGAAACTCTGACTATATCAATGCAAATCTTGTGGTTGGATACAAAGAAAGGAAGAAGTTTATTTGCGCCCAAGGGCCCATGGATGCAACAGTTAATGACTGGTGGAGAATGGTGTGGGAGCACCACGTAAATATAATCTTAATGTTGACTAACACCGAAGAATACAATAAGACCAAATGCGCCAAATATTGGCCATCGGAAGGCTCAACCAATTATGCAGACTTTGTGGTAACTCATTCCACTGAGCAGCGCTACTCTGACTTTTTGGTGCGTCATCTGAAGATAAGCAAAAATCGACCAAGCAGTAGCAATGACGAGTCTCCTAAAGAAGAGCGCGAAGTATTGCAGTATCATTACCTTGTGTGGAAAGATTTTATGGCACCAGAGTACCCAGTAGGAATACTGCGATTTATCAAAAGGTTCAATGAAATTTATTCTCCTGACAAAGGACCGATTTTGGTGCACTGCAGTGCTGGCGTGGGGAGAACTGGTACGCTTGTCGCGTTGGACTCCTTATTGCAAGAGCTACGGGAAGAGGAGCAGGTCTCAATATTTAATACAATATGTGACCTTCGGCATCAAAGAAACTATCTCGTTCAGTCATTGGTAAGGCATGAGTCACCAATCTATTCGTTGAGTTATCACATTATGCTATAGATTGCATTTTAATACCATGAAATTGTTGTGTTTTTTGTAGAAACAATATATATTTATCTATCGGGCTTTAATGGAATTTGCCCAGTTTGGTGACACAGAACTGACCGTCTCAGATCTGAAGAGTAATATTGATAAGTTGAAAGCTGTACCAGAGGGAAAGACACAGTCAAAAATGCAAGAGGAGTTTGAGGTAAAGTCCGATTTAATTGTTACGTTGCTTGTCACCAGCAGATTTGCTGTAGAAAGTGTGACTTTAATTTACTGTTTTAATTTTGTAGCGTCTAAGTCAAGTGATAGAGGATAGGAAGCCTTTTGCAATTGGAGCTTCCGAGGATAACAAGCATCGTAATCGTCATGAGAATGTGATTCCTTACGACCGGAATCGTGTTATTCTATCCCCTATGCCAAGTTCAACCAAGGAGATTTGTACATATATTAACGCCTCTTTCATTGAGGTACATCATTGTTGTCCATTGCTTGCCCATAAAATGTAGCACAATTAAGGAATTCTATATTAACCTCAAATCTGCTCTCTCCTTATTCATTTACAGGGATACGACAACTCAGAGCAATTCATCATTGCGCAAGATCCTTTAGACAATACCGTGGGTGACTTTTGGAGAATGATGGTAGAACAGAACGTACGAAGTGTGGTGATGCTCTCCGAAACGGGAGACGAGCAATGTCCTCGATACTGGCCAGAAAAGGATCAGGAGACTAGCCATGACTACATCAAAGTCAAATACATGCAAAGTCAAAGTTTTCCATATTATCTCCGAAGGGAATTCACCGTTACGGAGACCAAGTCAGACAACGTCTGTCTTGTGACACAGTTCCAGTACAATGGATGGCCTATGGGCGAAGGAGAAGTTCCTCAAGTAGATCGTGGCATTGTTGAGCTGATAGACACAGTTTTGAAATTCAAAGATAGTCTGGGTAAAGAAAAAAGCTGTGGGCCTACCGTGGTGCACTGTAGGTACGTGACAAAGTCGAAAACAATTCGCATCTACTCAAATATTTATGATGTTCATTCATAAGACAAAAGTTTCTAACATAACTTGTTTCTTTCCGTTTAGTAACGGCGCTGATCGTAGCTCAATTTTCGTAGCGATAGCGATCTTAGCGCAACAAATCATGAACGAATCTCGAGTTGATGTTTTCAGCATTGCTCGAAAACTCCGATCCCAACGACAAGGACTCTTCCGAAATTTTGTAAGTGATTTTCTCGATATTTTATTACATACACACTATGCTTTTTAAACTTGACAAGTCTCACTGTTATTGTTGTCTATTTTTTGTTCCACAGGCACAGTACGAATTTGTGTACAGGGCTCTTGTTACATACGCCGAGTTGCATGTCGCAAATGGAAGCGCTGGACATTGACTGTGAGGGAAAACAAAGAAAATTATATTAATAAAATTAGTTATATTTTATGTTACACCTGTAAATCAATATATTACGTCTCTCTATTTCCCTTCTACTGTATAAGAAAGTCATTTCCCCTAGTTGTATTTCTATGTACGTTAGTTCCTCTCCATTTGTCAATGAAATTGTACCCGTCTATAGTGATTGCTGCTGTTGTTGTGAACTTTTTAATCATCATCATGCGAAAAAAAAAACTCTAATTAAACGCATGCTCGAGTGACATGCTCTCAGATATTTAGTATCTCAGCGTATAATCAAGTAGTTGTAATGTTCAGGGCTTTCTTACCAAAAACACAACAACAAACTACAAAAATGTTTTAGGAAACGAACTCAACAAAAATCTGTCTCTGTCTGTCTACAAAATCTTCATAATATTTAGGTACTAAGAAAAAATGCTCATCATTCCTTTTGCTTAAAAAAACTTCTATTTGTACTTTATATTTTACGCTGGTACTAGCAATATTAACTATTAAACTTAAATTGACTGCAAAGAATGACCTAGGTCAGTACTAAACACTGAAAATCTCTCCAAATTTGTTAAAGTTTAAAAGCTAATCTGGATGTACGCATGTTGGAACGTACCTTCAAATTAAAAGTCTTCAATGTTTTTTTCTCGTGGATTCATGCTTAACGAAGTTGTTTTTCTAAAAGATCTACCAAACTGTACACAAACAACACAGCGCTTCTCTTATATTTTTATTTTATATTATGCGACTTTGTTGATACAATTAAAACATTTGCATAATATACGGTAATAATATATTTGTACTGTTTTATACGGTTCCATGGAGCTACAAACTTTAGAGATGTGTATTTAAGTATGAAATATGGAAATGTATTGTCCGTAGGATTGCATAATGTACCATAAAATAGTAATGAAATATTACTTGAATGATCCATCGAAGAGAGAAGACGTTACATAACTGCTGCGAAGAAAGGGTCTCATTCCCGTTTCATCATTATCCCATTTGTGCTATCTCAACAACAACGTTTACTACTTCGTCTACAAATTTACAAATTCTAGGAAGGAGGAACTACTATGTCATATTCATATACCTATTTATACTATTCAGATCATTGTGAGAAAAATGAAATCAGTGTTCAGGATCCCAGGCTAGTTATTAAACTTATGTAGATGTATTTATACAGAGTAATTTATATATATATATATATGTTATATTTAACAATAAATGATGTTACTATTAATTACTGATAATGTTATATGCGCGTGCCATCCTTTTCATTGCAAACAGGAAGAAAGATAATTTTTCTTGTTGGAACCTACGGACTACGTTATGGTTATATGATAATAATTGTACTGGTAAAACAAAAACAAACAAGAAACTGGAGAGACGTGCAACAAAGAATAGAAAACACGTTTATCTCCCTCACTCAGCAACAATATAATGTAAGTTTTAACGATTTATATGATTAAATAATAAATTACACAACCAAAGCATTTTAAATCAAAATGATAATGTTTTTTATGAATCGACATATTTTACAAGATATGGTAAATGCTCTACGAATGAATTAAATGCGGACTTGGAAGACGGCCATTGTCTAGTTTGAATAATAAAACGGGAAACAGTTTACGGTAATGTTTCCTTACACATGAAGCCAAAGCTTTCTTGCAGATAAACCATTGTTTTTTTTCCTATGTTAATTAACGTGAATATTTGCTTGTTGATATCGAAAATTTCGTTTTCAATAATAGTATGTCTGACATTCAGAAAAAAATTAATTTATGTCGACCATTATTTATTTATTATGTTCTTTACGCATCTTTTTAATGAAGGCATGTTGCATTTTTTTTCAATTCCTAGCTCCGCTTTTGCTCTGAGAAGCTTAATAGTTTTAATTGTCTTCATTATTCTTCGCATAAAACTTGACGTAGCGTAATGCGCAAATGAATGGATAGTCGTAAAAATAATCTGCAAACACTGCATAGCAAAACATGACATAGAAACAAGTTGATAACTCATATTGAAGGCACATTGCACCACATAGCATGTATAACGTTTACGCAAAATGGGATGTCAGTATGATGTCACACGGTACGACACGAAACGAGGATGATCGATATAATGTGTATCGATTATAACGCTTAAAGCTTATAATTGACATCGTGTGCGTTGGTTTTATACTCGAGATTTTCTTACCCTTGTAGGCTGACTTGAATCATGTTTTAAGTATGTATGTCAATCATGTAGAATGTAGACCCAAAATCGAAGCGTCCGTATTTATCTTGTAGAAATTTCGCTTTGGCAAGTTCAACTTTTGTTATGGTCAAAATAAAATATTAATGGCTGTTCCGAAAGCGATTTGCTTTTCCATGCATTTTTGGGTTAGTTTTGTCACTACTCACTACTACTACTACAGCAAATGGTTAGAATGTTGTAGTCATTTTAAGATTTCCGATATTATCAATGTTCTTGCGTTGCATCCTGACTACAGCAGTACTGGGTAATATTTAGTAACACATAAAATTGTTTATTGCGTTAATAGCATGAGGAAAGTACGAGGATCAATGCTTTTGGTGGGTGGAAATGAATAGATTTTGAATGTGTAGAATTGTTTATGAATCAAACTAAGTTCACCAGCAGGATCGCTTTGAAACAAACATCTCTTTGCATTCATTGAATTTTATCACTAAAGGGCTAACACTCCAAAGCAAATTTAGGGTTCAAGATTGTCATTGTATTTTGACTCAGGCCAAAATTGACCCATGACTAGTCGTACGGAATTTATACAGTTTTTAAAACAAGTAATATTTGTGGCAAATATCAACCAGATATGACTTAGCTACTAATAGCGTAGTTATATCTGGTGCTATTAAGTTGTATTAAAAACTACAGGAATTTTTGCATGTTATGTTATCGTTCTCCTTTGACTCAGCTTATCATTCAATGAGGTTTATGCCATCTAACTATAAGTGTGCCATTCACTGGTATGTATGTATGTTTTAGTGTAAATACAGTAATTCAGCCAATGTTTCATTCTTTGAATTGGCAAAGCCTTAACCACTATCATCCAAAAAACTTAGGTACTGGTACTTAAGACTGATTGAGGGATGAACTTTCAACCTATACCTCATCGTCGTTTTAGTGCATTTCCATACAAATTCGTAGTTTCAGAGTGAAGCATTTTCTTTCACTTCCAGATACAAACGAGATTACACGAATCTCCATAAGTTAATCGCAAAGGGAGAACACACGCAATGAGCTGTTTTTAACTCGTGGTCGTGACATCATTTTCCTCTACAACGGTGGTTGAGCTACGACGTACAGCGCACACTAGCGAATTCGTAATTTGTCGTATAAAAAGTGCCACGTAAAGTTAGTCTTTTCAAACTTAGCCATATCTGTGATATAACAACTTCTTGACAATAAAATGAAAATGACTCCCTGATCGTTTCGTTACATTAAGTCTGGAGAATAGGAATTACTCTAAAATTACATGCATGAAATCAAAGAAGAGTAATAACATTTTGATTTTACTGTTTTTACTAGTATTAAGCTGTCAAGCATAAACAACTGACTCCTTGTGTGAGTTTTGGAAAAATTTGCTTTTAAATGAGCAAATCAAATGATTTTTAAAAAAGGAAGCTCCCAATTTTCAAAACGGGACTGGAATGGTGAAAAAAGTACCTCACCGCCGTCTTCTCAAAGATCAAGAAAATTTGTGGAGTTTTAAGCCAAGGCCTTACGAGGGCGGTCCCCTTCCCATACTGCTATGAACCATCATTGAAAAAAAGAACTTACCTATGTCATTTAGTGTAATTCTTGAAGGCATGATTTTGGCCCCGAAGGGAAGGAGAGAGAGGTGAAGTCCTTTAGTTTTTTTCATTGCAGACCGCCCCTCTGTCCTATTTAACTAATGTTAAATTACGCTCCGCCAATGAACCTGGGTTAGGTCAGTCCAAAAAGGTCTATGTATCTTCAAGTAGCGTTTCTGACAACTGGACACTGGATTCGTCATGAAATTGTATGCAGTAAATTTGTAATTTGTTAGTGTGAAGTGTTAAAAACCACTTGTTTGGATCAAAATGAAAGCTTGCATTATGTAAAAAAAAATGCTTATAATATTTCTATTTTATTGTACGACCAGAAGAAGTAACAGCAACAAGGTAAAGTACAATGATGAGCTGGAGAATCACTAAAGCTTACATCTGCGGAAATGGGGCAATGTGATATTTTCTATAATCACCAGAATTACTATGTGAGTTGCACCTTTCCAACATGCATTCATTATACATAGATTTTAATAACAAAGGTTAAATTCGGTAAATCAATTTGCAGTTTAAGAATAAAAAATAAAAACAACCACGCTAAGGCCTCCTCTCCTACAACAGGAAGAGCAATCTATTCTTTATATATATTATTGTTACAATACTTATAATCTGTACTTAAAAAAACGTAGCGGATTAAAAAATGACATCAGAAATCAGAATGCATGCTTTGTGACGCTTTTGAAATAATCGCTGATTTCTTTTCTCCGATTGCTTCTGAACCTAGAATCTCATGTTTATATTCATGCAGTAATAACAGACAATTTTACAGGGTTCTTTGATACGCTTTGCTAGTAGTACGTTTTAGCTTTCACTGAAAAATGTTTTTCATTTTGTGGGACTATGATTCAGTAAAATCAATAGTACACGACATGTGTAACGCATATTTTTACGTGCATGTACGTGATTCATCTAATATCGGTCATGGTCATGTTGAAGAACAACTCTTAGCAGAGCAGTGTGTATTGATGACTTTAGAAGAGACATATCTAAATTATTCAATATAAATTTACATGAAAAACTGAATTAATTGCTTCTTACGATTTTGCCATTTAGCTAGTAATGATCCTTTATCTAGCTAAACGGAAGTAGATAAAAATCTTGTGCAGTGCTCTGACGCAGTACTGGAGACAATTTATGCAACACAGTCGCGTCGACTACGATTGAGTGACAGGCATGCGCTCAACTTCACTTGCAGTTTTTATTTCACAAGCCAATTACATTATGTCGACATTTATGCTTACATTGTAAGTACGTAGTTTCGTATTGTTCTGTTACTACGATATTTGGTTAAATTTTTTCACCTTGATATTTTATTTCAGTAGTTTCCTCTTAAATTTTATTTCTTAATTATTCACCTCTGTGTGAACTTCAATTTGACATGTACGCTAAGCCCCAATTGTTTTGACAAACAGTGGTATGATATTCTTGTATTCTCGTTTGATTCGTAAACCGAAAATGGGAAAATTGGGATGCACATAGACTTCACTTCAATGCACTTGCACCTCCCTGTAATCATGGGAGTACGAACTGTCTCCGAATATTACAATAATACACTTTTATAAATATTTTGGTACGTCAATAAATCTGCATGTAGGGTGTACTTATGTCGGTGAAGGGTAATAAACTATGTATGCACTATACACATAATCGCCATTTCCATGCCCCTGAATGTTTTTTACGAATAATATTTTGCACAGTACGTTATGTACTAGTTTATATTACGACCATTAATGCATTTGGTTTTGGCTACATCGATTATTTGGTTATGTTATGTCATGTTTGATTTGTGAAGATGGAAAAAACTAATACTTATTAAATACGTGTCATTTGATTTTTTTGTTATTAATTGTACGTAAAATTTAACTGATAATATGCGTATTTACTCTCTAAATTACGTACTTTAAAGCAAATTTTGAATCAATGCTGCTTTCTGTCATGAATACATATATTGCTTTCGCTACTTGTTCACATTCTCACAGAAGGGGTTTTAAAGACACAAAATACATAATTATATAATATTCATCTTCTTTTGCGATTACTTTTTGTGTCGAGAATTCGGTTTCAATTCGAGATAATGATGCTGTAGCTCTTTTCAAAAGTAACACAAGCAATTTCCTTATATATAATTACAAAGTTATTATCAAACAAAGTATTGAATTGAGTTTTCTCATCTTGAAATCTTTTTATTCTTTGTGCTTATAATATAATATGCTTCTTTACCAGAAAGGATTCAAAGAGCAGTGTTTAGACTATAACTTGCAAAAATGCCCCCGAGAAGGAGCTACGTTGGTTGAAATGAAGGTGATGCTGCTACGTCTGCAGAGATCCCGTAGTAGAGGATGAAGTGAAGCATCAAAGCGTTGCTGTCATATTCGCATTCTGAGTGATGTTTTAAACTTTCTAGGACTAGAGATTAGGACAAAAATCTAGTTGAAAATCTGCATGGCTCGGATATTCATTTCTGACATTCAATATTTTGCAAAATCTTGTTAATATTTCTGGATTAATGTAATTAAACTGAAGTGGTGTTTTTAGAAAGCTTGCAGAAAACACTTTTCGCAATTCTCACAACAGTAACAACATGATACAAATTTTTTATCATGTTAGTTATATTTCAACATAATTAAAACTTTCATCATCTTTCAAAATCTACCCTATTTGTACTGAAGTCACTACTGTTAATGCAAAAAGTTTCTGATTTATACTCCAGTAAAAGGAGCTAAAACTGTCTCAGTTTTTAGTTATTAATTTTCTAGTAATGTGAAACGAGATACATGCAATGTGTTGTGTCATGTTGGGGAAAAAGCCTGTACACGGTTCCCCTGTTGATTCAGTGACACCTAATTGAAGATGATTTGATTATATATCGAAGAACCTTAACTACAAATGAAAACTTACAAACTAATAAAATAAAGATGTACAAATTTTAATCTAAATCGCGTAAGGATGCATGAAATTTTTATAATTTCGGATTTTGCTGGATGTAGGATAAATACGTTGAATGAAAATAGTTTAATAAGTCGTTTAATAAGTAAGTTTGATAAAAATAAGTCAGTTTAAATTTCGTTTCAGGCGAGTCATATCCATAGTAAGTTTTTTGGTTAAAAATCAGTGTCGGGCTCGACTATTTTCAATTCAGAAAGCATTATGAATCCAACTACGCATTATTTGGGGGATACTGCGATTCAAGGTATATCCCCACATCCTTTGACATTCGGCTTCGACGTAGCCCAATATCAATGAATTAAATGCTTCCTTAGTTGGATGATTAAGAGTAGATAATAATGGAAGTATATAGAGTATAGAGTCTTTCGGTACATAGCATTATTTTATTACGTTCACCGCTACAGTTTTTAGTTTTTACCGTACAATCATTACTACACACATCGGCCTTTAAAAGTAAATACGCATTTCAACTACAATGCAACTGAACTAAGGACGCTGATTTTTGCTTTACGCTTCTTATAATATGCCACTACGCTCTACTAGCAGCCTTGTAAGCATGATACAAAAATGACAGTCCTTGATGTAAATACATATGGACGACTGAATGATGCCGGCTTCTTCATATTTATCATCATCGTCACTTTACAACAACGCACATACACTTTCGCAGTGAATTCTGTTTATGCACGATTGTGTGGCTGCGAGTTGCACTACATATTTTTTACTTGAATATCTACATTAATTTGCATTGCTCGTAATGTAAAGCATAACTATACCTACCTGAAAACTTGTGCAAAATCTTCTCTGAACTGAGTGAATATATGTACAAAAATATTTTAAAGGTAAAATTAAAACTAGATATAGATTGTAAGCATACCATAAGTGTTTTAGCATTTTAGCAAACGGTAAGTCAGAACTTTTCAATAAGCCCAAGTCTGAATACTTAAACGTACTATTTACATTGCTGAATCTCTCGAGCTCTTAAATTAGAAATAAGGAAAAAAATCCCTGTTCTCAAAATCGCATAATTCTTTAAAAATTGTATTGCTGCTACCAAAAAGCAGAGTGAATTTTATGATCTCTGTTTATTCGTTCGATTCTCGTATTTTTCATACTTTGCAGAAAATTTAAAATCCGTTTAGCATTGATACATATCAGCAATCAACACTATATGAGCACTACCTAGTATCACCTTGGTTTAAATAAGGCGAAGGCAACAAACAACAGACAAATGCATACATGAAGTTCACATTATTATTATTAAGTATTAGTATTTGCAATATTTTGTTGAAACTAAGGCTGTACCCATTATTTTACGTAAAATATGCTTCATTCATGCATGTCTACAGTATATATTGTGGTTTGATGTTGCAATTATATGGACCATGGAATGGAAGTGAAAATCCAACCAGGAATAGAATTTCTTGCGTATATTTTCCAAACGAACAAAATGAGGAGCAAATGAGGACACGAATAAACAGAATGAGTGGGTGAGATATCTACATCCTCGGATTCTTGTTGAGAACTGTTTGGCCATGTACAGACCATTCAGACAATAATAATTCCCGACTGAAACATTCCATGATTCAACTCTCTTCAATATCTACATTACTGAGTTGTACGTAACGCTGTGTTGTACACCATTGTTGGATTTTTGTGACTCAAACACAATACTCATAATTTTAAATGAATCGTATTTTCAAAGCAAAGAAAAGAAAAAGAATTCGAGCACCAATGCTGATCCTTCGTACATAATATTAGGCATGTGTGCCTGACCATACCCATTTATACAGAAAATTCTAAGAGTAGAAAGATATAAGAACGATCGATGATGTTAGTTACATATTACTATTGCATACGAATTTAATAATTTATTTGTGTTTAGACAAGTCTTAGGATTTGTGTCTAAAACACTGGCAGATATTTTGAGTAAGATCGTCTGAGAACATTTTTGTTGCAAAGGTAGTTGTTTGCGGGAAATTTTGATCTCTTTACCCAGCTCGACTGAAACTCACCTTACACAAACCTCAATTTCCTGCTTATTATGAGAGGGTACATCGCAATTTGAAACATCAAGTGCGACATCCAGAAACTGACATGAAATGTTTCAGCGCTGTGCTTGCTTGCCATAGTTTTGTTCTTGTTTTATTGCTGGCATGAATATGTATATTTTATTTTATTTGGCATATAATAATGGTGATGGCCTCAATCAAAAATATTTGTTGGTAATTAGTAATTAGGTATGGTATGTGTAACCACGGTATTGTTCTTAAAAATTTTTTTTTTTTAAATAATAATTTTAAACACTAATATCAAATCACACAAAATTTCTATCAAGATTGACATTTTGTTATACATCCTATAAATTGTCATTGCATGCATGAGTTGAAATTCTCGGATGGACATCTTGTATATGTGTAAACGCTTTATTTATTTCGCTTACTGAAAAACTCACGCTTACGCTTTGAACAAAGAGGAAACGGTATGTAGAATGCAGTATCCATGCTGTGGAGAAGGTAAAAGTGATACATCACCAATGTCCAACTTGGACACTTGAATATACATGTGCTTTCCATACATGAAATATAAGTTATGAGTTAGTCACCTATTTTACAACTGTCACACAAGTAAATTAACAGACTGACACAAAAATTAGCTGACGCTTTGTGATTAAATTCGTAATTGCAAATTGTTCACTCTAAAATAGTATGTAGATATGAACGGGTTTGATTTTTTAAACTAAATTTCAAAAGCAAACTAATTTTTTGCACAATGAAACTCTTACAGTGCATTCATAATTGTGCGCTACCTTACGAAAACTTAAATCCAAGCGGGTACTTCATTCCCAATCCGTTCCACCATTTTTATTACTACCGTTGACAATGAGTTTACCGTCTCTTTTGTTAACTAGTTCTATTGTTAGAATTGCATATCAACACCCAAAGCAACTAGTTTAAACGGAAGCATGAAAAATCCTAACATAACCATTAGGTAATATCAAGAGTGCATTACTGCCTAAACTGCATGGGTCTCCATAGACAAATAGTTTTAGTTACAGAAGATATTTTTAAAGGTCGTCTTGTCTATTATTCCCTCCTCTCTTTATATCTTCTTTTACAACTTATTATTCTCAACTTTTATGAGTTCCCTTCTCTCTCACTGTCCGTATTGCAACCTTTTTTTTCTTAAAAAAAAAGAGAAATCCCCTTCTTCCTCTCTCGTTAACCTTCGCCTCCAAAGTTCGACAAAATAATAATAAGACAAAAAAGAATTTTGGAATTTTAACAGCTCCCTTGATTTAAAAAGTCTTCATCTTATTGCACGTGTGAACGCATACATACAATTACAATAGTTTGCATCATTCTCAAACGACTATTTCTACAAAAGCGTAAAAAGTATGCACTAGTAGCGTAAATCCGATTTTCTTATGTAAGCTACCTCGATTTTCTTCCCTCCGATGATGCTGTTACTTCTTCTCATTTGGACATATTTCTGTGTAAGTTTTGTAAATACCTTGGAGTTTTTGTGGACGAGTCCAAGTAAAATAAAAACACTGAAAAAGACTTCGTTTTTTTTGCTCTATTCCACATACTACCAGTAAAAAAGTAATATATTATGTATGTGTGTAGGACGGAGTAAGATAGAAATTTTCTTCTGATATGTTTGGCTTTGACTTTGGCTCCTACAAAACATTCTGTTATCTCCAATATTATAAAATATACGTATGCTTTGAGTCTATGATTCTGATGGTCGTGTAAAGGAGTTGGTTATGTGCACGTTACAACTGCTTTTGCTCATACACGGACTCTCTTTCTGAAAGAGAGTCGGAGACTATGAAATGCATTCATATTGTGGTGTTTAGTGCGAGAAAGCGAGAAAGAGATAGGGAATGAGTGAGCGAGAGAGAGAGAGAGAAGCTTTGGGAGACAACAACGCAGCAAAGCAAGGGAGCACTAAACGAACACAGTGAATAGTATTGGATGAATTTGTGTTGCGTGCTCTCCTTACAACCGTTGCATTATTATACTCACTGCTGTTGTTGCTGCTTTCGGAGTTCTTCATGAAAATGTTGAAATTTTTGTATGGTGTCGTTCACAAATATTATCTATCCTACATGATCTTCAGAAGATGGTTTTTGTAGAGATGAGGTATATTGTTGTGGACTGATAAGTTGAATGAGGCAAGGAAAGCTAAATTTTTACGCACACACGACAACTGGACATTCCCGTAATCAAGGAATAATATTGTGTGTGACCATGATGATGATGATATAATAGTATAGCAGCGGTGTTGTGTTGTGTGCAGCTCGTTTTCGAGTGTTTGTGTGTTCATGAGAGAGTGTTGTGTTGGTTACATGCGTTGCTGAGGAGAGACAAAATGCAAAAATTGAGGTACATAACTGAGCAGCGCAACAACATATTTTTTATACATGGGCAAAGCCAACGAAGCGGATGGTTAAAATGGACATGCATCATGTATATACGCATATATGTAGTTTTAAAGTTAACTTTTCCCTGAATCAAGTAGGAAAAAGGTATCAAAGTAAAATCAAGTCGAAGTAGACTATTCTAGTGGGCTAAAATGTGCTTTTTGCTAAGAAACGAAATGAACAAGTGAATTTATCAGAACGAGAATGAGAGATACAGAGAGAGAGAGAGAGAGAAGCTGAACTTTGTGTGTTTTAAATAAAGCAGGGAATGAGCACAAATACACGCTAACAAAAATGCAGGCATACATGTTTTCACATTTCTTTGCTTGCACCAACACAGCAGCAGCGATGTCATTTTTGCTCGACTTTTATAGATTCGATGAAGCACCAGCTCACTCAACACACCACCGGCCACCGGATTACAGCGTGTTGGGTGAGATGATGATGATGAGTAGTTCACAACAAAATCACACACACGCTACGCTGTAGCACTGAACTGATATTTTTATGTTGTTGATGTTATGTTCTTTGCTGATGCTGCTGTCACTTTTAGAGGGTTTCATAACAGAACGGAGGAGTAAAAGAGAAAAGGAACAAAGACAATACAATGGAGAGGCGAATATATTGTGAGTAGGTATGAGAGAACTACACAGCAAAAGCAGTCGAAGTAGCAATAATAGCAATGATGGTTCTGCATGAAATGTCAAATTTAACAATGGTGATGGAAAAGGAAATAAATATAAAATTGACAATTAAGCATACATAAACAAAAAACGCTGGTCAAAGTACAATCATGAAAATGTCACATCTATAGAAAATATTGCGCATCCCATTCAATGAGTTTCCATGTAGGTGGATGTAAAAGTACGGAAGGATCTTATTGAGGATGTGTTCCAGGAACGGATTTGTGTGAAGTGAAAGCTTTCCCCTTTCATTTTATTCACAAAGCATGGTGGTGTAGTTTCACTGAAAAGTAAGAAATGAACACTGCAGCAGGCACTACTTGGTAATACATACATTTCCCATTTCTTAGAGGAGACATTCAAAACGTGGCTGATATGCATTCAGAGGCAAGGAATACTGTGAGAGAATGGTAATACCAGTAAAACTCGATGCTGTTAAGAAATATGCTGAATATACAATATATCTAGACAACAAAATTAGATAAGAAATTAAACAATGTCTTAAATCTAAAGAAACCGAGTTTTCACAAAGAGGCAACCCATCAACCACTACGTTGTATTAACGCGGGCTTTAAAGCAAAAATTGTGTAAAATATTTTTTAATTTAAGGCTGAAATTGAACCTAGAAACAGATTCTAAGTCTGTCAAACAGACTTGAGTTTTCGTTATTTTCTACTAGTCTCAGGTGTCCTTTGAATGATTTTAATACTGTAAGTTATACAAAAAATGAGAAATAAGGCAGCCTGAGAGGTTGCTTCGGAGTGCATCCAAAGTAAGACTCTTACTTTTACCCCCAATGACTTCCAGTACTGCTCATCAAATACTTTCAATCTTAAACTATGTATGTATATACATTCTTCTACGCCAATTAAAAAAACAAATATTAAGAGTTTCAATAACTTTTGTCACCCAGTATTTAGAGTAGAATTGACAAAACATTGTTTTCCGGTGAATCGTAACTTGCGATTCGTAAATTCATAAATTAGCCCATTTAATACTTATTTATTCGTAACGTTTTTGTGGGAACAGACTTTTTCTCCAACGTGACATGGGTACTTGAGACACATATTACTACGATTTATCACGTAAATGTAATGGATAGTCAACAAGTGTAAGACGTTTATAGTAAATGTCAAGACTTTTCGATTTGAGCTCATATCTGTAGACTTTACATATCTGACAATTATGACTTTACATATTTGTAGGTACTTCATATTGTACTATGTAAAATGCTGTGATTTTTATCCTGTCGTTTTGTACGTTTCCCTAGCTTTGTAGCGTCAATATTAGAATGTAAACCCTGTTACATTACTTATGGCTTAACGGAAAAGTAACGACAAAATTCAAGGTTTTACTTTTAAACATTTCGTTTTTATTTTTACTCTTGTGGATAAGAAACGCTTCAGAAAAGCACGAAAAGCTATATTATGATGGAGAAGTTCGGTTATCCACTGTTGATACATGCAACACGTTTAATGCAATTATGTCGGTAAAACTGAATGTATCGTACTCCTAAGAATGAGCAAACAGTGATTTTTAGTAGTATACATACAACAAAGTTGATAAACGATAACAATTTTGAATATGCACGGTTTTTGTAATATGAAGCTTTTAAAATCATTTATGATCAACTGCATACTTTGTCATGACATACAACAAATTTACCATTTTGCGACACACATTACTTTCACTTGTACTGTCTTCATGACATCATTCAAGTTGCCTCAAAAAAGCAGCGTCTAATGTCTACATAATGTGTTTGATGTTTACTCTGTTTGCATGAATAACTGAGTACTATTTCGATATTAAAAACTAAATAAAAAGCAAATAAAGTTTCCAAAGACAAGGACAACGAAACACTCGGAAGCGGTCGATTTTAGTATAGTATCTTCTACTATGCCCACGGCTTTTCAAACTTTAGAGTAACTTATTTGAATTCCTATTGTTTCTGATACAATATTACTCTTTATGTCAACGCAACTTCATTCAGCTAAGTTGGTGCTAACTTGGTTTTCCAATTCATTCTCAAGGAAGTCTTATGACACCCAGCACAGGTGAAAGAAGCTTACTTTATAGAAACTCTGCGTACATCTATATGCCGATCATTTGGTTCAAGTAAAGGAATATTCATAATGAGATGATTTTTCTACTAATTTTTCTGCAAGTAGTTGAACTAAAATCTCCACATTCTCTGTGGATTTTTTCCTTTCTTTATGAGAACGTTGCAATAATGCCAGCGGCTATTTTAGTAAAGCTGATGGTGATGAAATGGCATGTATGACAACATCGAGACAGAATCAGTGTTTGACTTTTCAGGTGGAATTGTACTTCTGTCAAAAAAGGGGTGTGCTGGTGGTATCTGGTGATGACGTTGACAGCATATCGTAATAATATGTTTATACATACCTTTGTCTTTTTTGTTTCTATGTGCCTTCTTGAATACTTTGTGTTGTTTTTTGCTAAGGATCAATCAGCCACCGTTTCTACCATTTGCCACGGATGGCTTAGATGACACATGTACAGTCACTGCGTTTCAGACAGTTTCATCATATTTCTAGTTTGTTTTCAGCTAAGATCATGGAAATCCTGTGCACATGAAATGAGCAAACTTACTTGAATATAATATTTGTATGCATATGTCTTTCGACTTTTCGGCTTCAAGAAAATCATTTAAAAAATACTTGATTTCCACATTTTATTTTACATTTACAATGATGACGATGAGATGAGTAAGCCTGGCAACATCATGCCCTTGGTGGGCACCAACTACAAAAGATGTGGCAGCAAACATAAGTACAACCATACCGATACCAACTGCAACTCCCTTCATTGACGTACATTATTATTATGATGTCTTCTTGTTGCAGCTTCAGTTTGCAGGTATGCATGCATATATATGTTTACACGTTTTCTCCTTCTCCATGCAAGTAAGAATATTTGATATCATATTATTTTGCACATATAGCGCATATCCAGTTTCTATCTTGTGCCTCCACTTTGAATAATTTTTCTCAGTCGACTGATCAGCCGAACTTTGTCGAGCAAAATTTTTGTGTTAAATAACTTTTCTGTTGTTTGCTAAAGTCGACGCAATTATCTATTTTTTCATCATCAGCAACAGCATCAGTAACTTCATGGAAGATAATACTCGGGTTCATATCGACGAATAAAATGAGCAAAAATTGAAGTAAAGAAGAGAAGATTGTTCAGAGAATAGAATTTTTAAAAATCATATTCCATGTTACCTGCAAGTCAGGTAACTACAATGTTTTGCATGAAAAGTATCTCGCATAACATAAAAGCTAGCATGAATCCAACCAAAAAATAAGGTGTTCGGTGTTCATATAGATGTAATAATTTGTTGTGTTGCATGTGTGTAAGTACTTACATGTACGGCATGACGATGATGGTGATGATGATATTATGCTTGAGGCAAGGAACGGCGACGCTGCTGAAGCTTGAAAATTCTGTCAGAAAATGAAGAGAAGTGTGTATGAGTGAGCGGGAGAGGGGTAATGTAACGACGAGTGATAGATAGGTGGTGGACATAACATATATATGTGAACCACCAGTTTGTCGTTTGAATATACATGCAAAAAACTCAGAATTTATCTTAAGGAAGAATTATATGTTGTAAGAACAAGACTGACTATTATTACATCTACAAATTCTAGTGTGCTATTTTCTACTTTGATGCGGAGAAATTCAATTTTAGCAAAAAAAATAAAGGTATTGCATTCTACTATCGTACGAGCTTTGACAGATAATAATGATGATTAATTCAAGTACACTTGTTGTTTCTTTGGAGGCTTTTTCTGGTATGTGGGTGAACAATTTATTTACATAACCATGAGGACATGTCCATCCACTATCCACTTGCCTTTTTCCAGACAGTATCCTTCCCTCCAACAATGAGAGCGTAGCGTCGGTAGCGTCCAGGCAAAACGGCAAAGTGTGGAAAGTCTTTTTGGCGAGCAAAGAGCTGTATGTAGGATATTAGTTTTATATCATCGTTGGCTAACATAGACAGCAGCATGCATGTACAAGGATAATTTCATGGCAGAAGTGGCAAGCATGACTGTAGAATGTAGTAGGAGCATTATGTTTGTCCATCCGTAGTTTCTAGTATCTAGTTCCGTATATACAATTTAAGTTTGCTTTGCGGTCGGTGAAAGCAGCAAGTCTGATCAGAAGGGAGAATGCAACAGAGCGTGCGAAATAGAAATTTAAGTCATACTAGCTACTTCTGCTACTAGGTAGTTGGTTTGTACTTACATAGGTATATGTACTTATGCATGTATGTATGTACGTGTGTGCGGTGTCTTATCAGAGTATGATGACGAGAACAGTGTAGTGCTGCGTAGTGCAAGTAACAACGCAACGGGAGCACGATTTTTGTTTCCTGAACAATTTTTGCACCCTTGTACGGCAGCAGTGGCGGTGTTGAGACTGATGGAGGCAACGTAGAATATTTCTCCCCATAACACACACAGAGTAGAAGTATGGGAAACCAGTAAAGCAACCACCGACTAGCCAACTCTACCACACGTACACACACAGAGAAAAGATCTGATTCTAAGGAAATGACGATGATACACGCTTTTATTAACTATGGTATGCTGTAAGCTGTAATGTGTCGGTGGCACAGTTCATGCATTCCAAAATACTTTACACCGAAGCATTCACACATTGTGCACTTCATAGTTGTGAGCCTCCAACTGAATGTTAGGATATATCAGATATATTTATCCGATTTCAGAACCAGAAACCGTTCCTAGCAAGAAGCGTACAAGAGTTGACGTTGTCAATGAATGACGCCTCAATACTAATGCATGTATGCATCATAGCAGCACACAACTTTTCCCTGGAATGATGGAACCATAACACTTTTGGCAGGAACAGCGTGCCACCAGAAACACCATAAACGTAGCTACAACACGGAAACAATAGAAATGTTGTTTCTCCACCAAAAACGGTGAGTAGGAGCCCACACATATGTGTTCATTTCCCTCAGCATCGATGACAGTGCATCGAGAAAGCGTAGTGGATTTGGGTAGAGCTTGCCAAACTTCACTGAAAGTGTTCCCGGTTTTCTTCCCACCAAACACAGAAGCGATCTACAGATCTAACGCAAAAAGAGAATCTTATATTCATCCGAGTATATCTCTTCAACCAATAATCCAAAGTTGAATATTATGACCATAACATTTTCCCCTTTTTTGGCTATATTCTTTATTTACGAATTACATATAATGTTTGATTTATCCTCATGTAAATAGCGTTGCACATGAATTGAGGCCGCTTTTGTATTTACCTAGTTACTAGTTACGTAACTAGTCAGTATAATATAGAGTTTCCCGTAAGTGTATGATTCTGATCAAGGTGATAGCATGAAATGTCAAGGATGTATCCCTTGATGACCTTCGCGTGTCTTCATCTCCGCAGGGAAATAAAAACGAAAGCAAAAAGAAAGCTGGCTGCTACTGTATCAAAAACCTTTCACACATTGAATAATATGAAGAAAAGAAGCTTTGTCCAAGTAATTTTATAAATAATTAAAATAGTATTGTTTTCAATCAAATCATTTAATTTTTGGGACCTTAGTAAAACCAAAGGTTTTGTTCGATCTAGATCAGTAAAAGATTAGTCAGATTCGTTGAAACTTAAAATCGGAGAAACTAAAACACTGAAAGCTCTTATCGATCGTGCAGGCAGTATATTCTTGGTTGTAGATGTGAGTTAGAAATTTGCAATGTCATAATATGTAAATCAGGTTCAATGGCAAATTCATAACCTGACAAGTGTACAACAGTTTTTTTGGACACCATATATGTAACTTAATAATTTCCTCTTTTGCATGCTTAGTACTAGACTCATTTTCATTGAAATCAATAACTTTTTAGAAAACCCAAACAGATGTCTTAAAATTTGAAGTTTTGTGGAATATTTAAAATCTTAAAATCCAATAAAATGCAAAACAAGACACCGAAATTACTTTGGTTTTGAAGATGCTCGCCAGTTTGTGAATGAATAAGAGTATGGTTTTAGATGATTAGAGAAGAAGAGTGTTTATTTTTATCATCTTCAATTATATAAATGCCTATGATGCAAATTTTGTGTTGATTTCTTTAACAAATGACAATAACAATAAAAAGAATGCAATTACAGTATTAACGACAATATATAGTAACATTGTGTAATTTGTGATATAAAGTCCCCAATAGAAAGAGATCCCATTTTTTATGCAGGAAAAAGTTAAGTATCCTGAATTCAGTTCATAGAGAAAGCAAAATTCAGTTTATATGTACATGGAGCGTCTCATTATGGTTTAAGGATCCCTAAAGAAGTATAATATACCATTGTACTACGTGGAGTTTATTTTTAAAGCCCATATCAGTCTGTTTGGTGTCCCACCATGCTTTTCTAAATCACTGATTGAATATATATGGCTGCAAGCGTTTTATAATTTGTCAAGGCAATAAGATATATCATAATCAAACTTAAATTTATTTCCAAAAGTTTGAACTCTTGAATGAAGACCAGCTCAATTGTTATTTCTATGTCAAGTGAATGGATGCCTACAGGTGTCAAAAAACAAAAGATATGCAACTATCTCCAAGATGCAGTATATACCATATTCTACTAGTTTACAAGTCTTCTTTGGCCTCATGTAATATTGTAATGCTACAATATTTGAAAAAAAAAACTTAAAAAATCTGAGAAAATACTACATATAGACATTTTGCATTTGCGACCCTTTCCAGCAAAGTTGTTGCAGCTCATTATTTTCAGGGTTTCAATAACATTTCAGTTCATTCTGTACTACTCACTCCTTTTGCTTCTTTCCCTGATATTCTATATATGATGATACAATTACATGGTAAAAACGAAATACTTGATTTCATATGTACTTTGTATGCATGTCCGTTTCGCTCATATATTATTATAATATGATGCACATCCGACTGAACACCTCAAATAGCAACATAGCACACAGAGGAAGTTCAATATACTATTTACGTAATTATAAAGAGAAAAAATGCATGTATGCATGGATATAATGCCATCATTTTTATTGTCCTTAATACACTGATGTACCACAGTGCACAAAACCATACATATCCTTACCATCATCATCTTTTCATGTAGAAAAGAGTTCAAGTCACTGAGTTTGGGATGTCGACGAGCATGTTCAGTTTACATTTAAAGCAACAGAAAACGCAAATGAAATGCTTTTATAAAGTTAGCCAAATAAAAGAGCCGTGTGAATGTAACGAATACGGAGACCGGAGTACATATTTTCTTAAAAATGAATATAGCATCTTCAGTAGTGGTATGACCATGGTTCTACTTAATGCGTACATTTCTGCTAGCTCCAATATGATAACTCCTCCAAATTATTGAAGAAAAGCGAGTGAACTGACTCAACTTCCACCACTATTGCTCTGGTGCTGTATTATGTTGCAAGTAAGATCGACTTATTGACAGAAAATGAGAATAATTCCTACCAAAGCAGGAGCAAAAATTCGCCTTTTACCTATGGTACCATGCCACATATTCATTGCAACGTCATGTCTCCTTCTTTCCTGTCAGGCTACAGACATTGAACTTACATTGAAAATAGCATGTAATAATATCATCAATATCCAACATTTAGACATTATTTTAGGTGCTTTTATGCAACAACACATGAGTATGTTCGATGAGCATGCTAGAGGGAAAAAGGAGGAAAGAGAAGCAAAAATGTTTCCAAATTTTCACATGAAATTTGTTGCTGAATACGAAGTAGCGCTGGCAAACACTGAAAACAAACCAGTACGGAACCAAATGAATAATGCTGTTCGCTCCTCACTCGTGGTGGTGCTCAGTGCTCTTTCATGGTGTAATCATTATATAAGAAAGGATCAAACTTCCAAAGAAAAGCTTATGCACGTATAAAATAGGCTTTTTGCTCACATGAAAATCTAATACCGTTCTAGTTTTTCTGTTGTATTTACGCTCATCCCTTTCATTCACTTCATTCCATGTTTTACGAGGCCGTGTGTATATCCGTGTACATTGTATTGGCTGCAAGTAGCGTTGCCACTAAAGTCCAAAAATCCTTCCTTTTTCAGAGTCACAGTCAGTCGGAGAGAATACCATTTTGTGATGTGCTCCATGCTTAGAGACTCACTGAGAAAATGTTTTCCCCCTTTGTTCAGCCAGCCTTTCATCCGATTTTAAGTTGCATCAACAGGATTCAAGATACATACTCGGTGCTCAAGCTCAAGTAACAATGCTTCACACGCTATGCAATCCCACTATGTCATTTCCGAAGTTTCCCCCATTATTTAGGAAATGAAGAAATGTACTTAAAATATCTTTTACATCTTTCTTTTTACATGGAAAATGTAGCATTGATTATGATTATTGCTATAAATGTTGGGGTATGGTTTGACTGTCACATTATTATATGGGGTTAGTTGTTGACTAGCAGGTATTGATGTAGTGGTGCTGTATATATGAGATGTGATAATGGTAGGTATATGTAATGTTGGCGGCGGTTACTTCGGGATGATATGTTAGTAATGATATTACTGCATACTTGAGAGTTCTACTTGCTTCAAATATTTTACTGTAATCCGAAAGGTGTAGCGTAGAGTACCTCTGTAGAGAGGAAGATAGTGATTGCTGTTACTTTACAAGTCGAATAAAATTGTACAAAAGTCAGAGGAAAACCGTAACTGGTGACCCGATGGAAAACAGTGTTGTATGGCCGTATTCATGCGTGCATGTATGCTAACCTATTATACCTTCTCTACGCCAGCATGAAAATTCAACGTTCTTGATGATAGCTTTTCGTTATTTAAACTTCTCTCTCACTCTTTTGCCTCTTCTGGCATACATATTATACTCCTCTGTTGTTTAGCCTTTATGGCATATTGTATTGGTATTGAAGCAGAGAATGTTTCTTTTTAAAAACTGTGTAGCACATACAAAGTAATATTGTATAGCAGCGAGTAAGAAATGTAGAGGATCATGAAAAGGAGCACAATAACAAAGCACGATACGACAAGAGTTGGAATTGAAGACAGCAGCGTGAACACGAGTACCAAACGCCAAACGGTTTACTTACGTTACTATTACGGATGGTCATCATTAGGTAGTAAAAGCAGCTAGAGCATCTAATACGAATTGTCCAATATGGTATGTCTGTCTCTGCTTTAAAGGAGAAAGATGGTTTTTGGGACCCAGAATAAATCTCTTGATTATATTTAATTAAAGTACATTAATTTTACATGAAATTTTAAATATCTACTGAATTTTCATGAAGACAATCAATATATTTTAAAGACTAAAAATGTGTCAATATATAAAGTATCTGAACTAATGTAATGGTGCTTCCGCTTCTTTTCTTTGCTTCGTTTGGTTCACCAGATTATACGATACGTAGTAGCAGTATGTTCGGTAAGTACGCAGGCAGTAGTGGTGGTTTTGTTTAGTTGGTTGCTCATCGTCATCAATATATTATGTTCATGTTGTACTCTTAGCAGTATAGCACGTAACAGCGATTTTGTATACCATGAAGCCGAGTTGGTTTCACATTCAGATTGAATATGAGAATATAATAGTGAACAAGTACACAGATATAATATGTGCATACATGCAATATAAAAATGTATGTTGCAGCAGTGTGTAGTAGACTCACATCAGTCACATCCCGTATACTTGAAATCGCTGTTTCATAAAAAACCAGCACTTTTCTGATGTTGTATGAAAGGTTTCCTTTCGTCCTTCGTTTTATGATGTCGCTTAAGTCACTTTGAGCATACGTATGAATTTAACATGTTTGTCTGTCCGCGACGAGTTCATGAAATTATGGTTTAGGATTTTTAAAAATTGAAAAAATATAGGTTAAAAAAATAAGTCAGTTTAATTTGGTAACAAGTACGAAAGTGAAATTTTTGTCTTAAAATCACAGCATGATCTCAGTATGCATTTATTATTGGTGAGATTGCAGGTATCTGCTTGAAGAAATTCATAAAGTTTATAAAGGGTACGATTTAAAAAACAATAATTGTCAAATGTAGTCTTTGCATAGAAAATTTATATATACGTTTTTCTTTCTTTTCTACAAATTATGCACCGTTTGAATGCTTAGTTATTAATAGTAAGAGAATAATTTTAGTACTGGCCTTCGTTTGATTTAATTGTATCTACATCGACTCATTGATATTCCGCAATTTTTCTGATATATTTTATTGCATTAGTCAATTAAAGGTAAATCCACAGTGAGCTCTGAGCCGCATCAAATAAGAGTTTGTTCTTGCTACTATCAATTTTAATGTCGCAAACGAACATATTCATTCAAAAATTATTTTGTTTTGAAAACAAAATTCAACCTTAAATTATAAAAACAAAAGCATTTAATGTTCATATCTGAAATTCATAAAATTACATCTTCAATGCTTGCTAGGTTTACGCAACAACTCTTTGCACAGGATTGCATACGTCATTTCTACCATACAACCATTTTAACCGGCGAACATTAAATGAAATGCAAAGACTGTAGCCATGATATTTTCTTTAAACAAACATAAAAATATGCATACGCAAGTCCAACATTAAGGCCATCAACGTGAGCAAAGGAGTAAAATGAGATAGACAAGTTGTTGGAAAATGTGAGATAGACATCCCATCCACACGCATACAAATTACGGGGAGACTAGAGACGAAATCAGTAGAATTGGAATTCTATGCCGAAACAATGATGCGATACGAAAGAAACACACAACGGCGAGCTCATACTTGTATGTGGATACCACCGACCGAGTATAACTGACTGACTTTTCGAGTAAAAGCAACGAAAAACAGAAGAATACTTTTTTCCCCTTTTTTCTCTCTTCTTCCACACAGGCAAGCATACTATCAGCAAGAGATCGTCGTAACTTTTCTGAATATATTTTACGCTGTGTGGCGTACGTAGGTAAACTCAACTGAAACTCTCAACATTTTATCTACTCCACATAAGCAAAATGCACTCATACTCACACACGGAGAGAATTATATATATATTTTTTATCTCCATCATGATCAACTTACAGTGTATTTGAATAAGCGTACGGTGAATACCCTTTCTGTACATTAATACCACTTTCTTTAGAGGAGATTCTCTTCTTATGCTGCTCACTATGAAAGAGGTAGACTGAGGGACAGAGCAGGACACAATAATATCAGTATTTGAAAGAAGTTTGGTGTGTACAAGAATATGATGATATGCAAGTGTGCGTGTCCAAATGTAAAAAAAACGCCGTATACGCTTACACATATTTAGTAGCAATAGTAGCACACATAGAACACGAACAAAACCAAGATATTCAAATCATAATCATCATCATCAGTCTCTCGTCAACATCAACAACATATCGCATCGACTGTCTGTCCATACTCCAATATTTTACCCCTGTATACACTTTTGCATTATATGATTCCCATTTCCCACATAGCATAGCTTACATACTCATCATGTCACTAAAGCTTCTCTTCTCTTGTCTGTGTGCTAAAGCAAGCAAACTTGGTTGAAAAGAGTTGAAAAAATATATAAAAATTGATAGAGAGACTCACTCACACAGAACAGGAGAGAGGAAAATGTAAAGCAAAGCATCTTCTCTCACATCATGCCCATGGTAGACAGAAAAGTAGAGAGAGCATCGCCGTCATCATGATCATCATCATCATCACCTCCAACACCACCACCACCATTCATTAGTGCTCCTCCGCTCCTGTACATTTTCTTGCACACACAAACGTGAAGTAAAGTAGCGGAGCAAAAGCAAAAGCGATACTAAAGGGGAAACAAGAGAAGTGGTATAATAATAACAGGGAGCAAGACAAATATTAAAGAAGTAGCTCCTCCACTAAAAAACAGTACTACTACGACTACATAGTACACACAAGCAGCACACAACATTAAGTCGACTACTCTTAGCATTGCATTATTATGATCAAGAGAAGATTTTTTACTTCTTCTTCTTGATGTACTACTGTAAAAAAAAGAGAATACAAAAATTTTTTACCACAAACTTATATACTGCCACCGCTATTACTACTGCTACTACAACACCAACACGATCATCATCATCATCAACTGCTGATTGTGATTAGTGGAACAGTTGAATAATAGTAGTAGCAATAATAATCATTCATAATGGAGTAGTAGTGGCAAGCGAGTAAAGTACTGCATATTATACAAAAGGTGTAGAAAATTGCACACATACACAAAACACACACACTCAGGAGGAAAAGATAAGGAAGCGGAGAGCTGAGAGATGAGACGAGAGTGAGAGATAAAAAAATATATCTAAAGAAAATTGTTCATTTGTTTCATTCAACAACAAAAACATCGCTACATTTGTAACAATAATAAATGATACATTAATAAGTTTTGTGAGAAGAATCTTTGGAACATGCAGGCTGCAGTTGCATGAAGGCTTTAGCGTTTCTTGTAAAATGTGAGGGGACAAGAGTGTGTGCAACAGTTAATAGTTTTTGTGTCTGATAGATTTTGTCGGTGTGATGTAATTAGTTAAAAAGTTGCTTTTTGGAGAGAAAGAGAAAGACAAGAAGGGATTGATTAGTGGTGGTCGTTACTCATACAGGAAATCCCAACAACGGTACGCCGTTGATTGGTAGTCCTTTGCTATTCATTAGACATAATACAGTTGTGAGAGGTGAAAGTTCTATCTGTGGAGAGTTGAGTTTCCAGTACTGGTGGAAAGTCAGTGGTTTTCTTGTGAAAGAAGAGAGTTTCTAGAAATCAGGAAAAATTGTCGCCCCAAAGAATTTAGCGGAGGTTAATCCATCTTCTACAATGTATGCCAAGGGGAAAAGTTCAACTGTCCCCTCGGACGCACAGGCGAGAGAAAAGTGAGTGATTTTTTTATGCTTAAGCGAAGAGCAATTCCACACTTCTCATAATTCGGAATAGCTGGTGTTGATTGGATATTGGTGACATGTCATTTGCTATAACGTTATCTTCAAAAGAAGAGTTCAGACATGCTATATTGCCAATATGTGTTATTGTGTAATTGCTCTATTGTGTTGAACGGGGAGCGTAAAAAATGATGGTGAAACTTTAGAGTTTATATCTTTATTTCTTAATCTTCTTTATAGGCTAGCCTTGTACGTGTATGAATATCTGCTTCATGTAGGAGCACAGAAAGCCGCCCAAACATTCCTTTCCGAGGTAGGTCATGTGCAATCTTATAACTAATGATAATACTAAACTAGTGTCAAAATCTCAGCAACACATATGCTTGCTGTGTATCTTTGCAAGCTGTAAGACAATGCAATTCAAGGTCAACGATGAAAGTGATGAAACACTGTGATTATGCATTGACAAACGTTGACATGTACTTTTTTGACACTTTTGTGCAGATACGATGGGAGAAGAATATTACATTAGGGGAACCGCCGGGGTTTCTACATTCATGGTGGTGGTAAGCATTTCCCACAATATTTCCAAACCTACTAAAATTGCTGATTTAAAAGAACATAATTAGCAAATTCGTTTGCTTATATCTGCATATAAGAAGAGTCTATGGAATCAAATGCTGGTTCTTGTGCATGTGCAAAATTTCATCTTTTAATCGTTAGTTACCAGAGCTCAATGTTTTAAATGCTTTTTTCAGTGTGTTTTGGGACCTGTATTGTGCTGCACCAGAACGTCGAGATACTTGTGAACATTCTAGTGAAGCTAAAGCGTTTCATGATTATGTAAGTAGTGGAAGCATTTAGATTTCTGCAATTTCAACGAGTGCAATTTTTCTGAATATAATGTCGCTAAACTAAAATCGTATATACGAATTTTTGCAGGGTTTTGTAAATTCAGGGTATGGCGTCAATGGCATTGCACACGTAAGTGGCGTTTCTCGCTCAGGAGTAAATTATAAGCATTCCGTCAACATGTACTTCATTTTCTAAATGGTATTAATTTTTAAGCAGAATTCCGGCCCCGCGCCAAGCCCGATGGGCCAAATGCCTCCTAGCGACGGCATGCCCGGGGGACCTATGGGTCCTGGATTTTTTCCTGTAAGTTTTCTAGCTAAACTAATGACATCAATTAGGCTAATGTGCGTAAAATATATAATTGTTTTTAGTTAATATGGCAACAAAATAACTTTTGTATTTAAGAATTCCACCATGAGACCGTCGCCACCAAATCATCCATCATCTCAGCCATCCCCACATTCCCAACCACCTCCTCCTCAGATGTTATCAAATCAAGTAAAAACAAATAGTTCGATTGATCTTAACCGTTTTAGAAATAATTTGTCAACTTGATGGTTATCTAAGATAACTCCTAGATCCGGGTTATAAAGCATCTTTATTTCGTGATTTTAGCCTTTCATGGGTCCCAGATATCCTCCAGGTGGACCGAGACCTGGTGTAAGATTACCTCAAATGGGTAGCGACTTCAATGGAGTAAGTATTAGCATATTTGTATCAACTTTTTCAGAAACTTTCTAATGAAACACTTTTACAAGTGCTATTTTTACATTTATAGCCTCCTGGACAACCGATGATGCCGGGACCAATGGATCCTAACAGACAAGGCAAGTGTTTTTGTTGTTAAAAAACTTGTACATATTATATTTCAAATAGTCACTTATTTTCCTCATCTTGCTAGTAAACACTTCTTAACGACTTGAAATAGAGCTTTCATTAAAAATCGATGGTTCTGGGATTCTCACTGAAACTAAAGAAAAAACATTCTGTAAGGGCCAATCTACAAAAAAAAGCGCATAGACAACTTAACGTCGACACTTTTCATTCCACATTGTTGCACAATAGAAAAATATGCAAAAAAATGATGTAAAATACAAATAATAATAATTCGATACAATCGTGGAAAATTTTGTAGATCTTGTTATTACTCTCTCTATCTCTCTGTCTTAGGAATTTTGATCTTTTTTCTTTCTAATTATTATGTAACATTGAACTATGAATGCTGCTGTTTGATGAACGATTCTTAGGGGAAGGCGGGGACTTTGTGGCATGGCAAGGTATGAATTACACTTCAAAGGTTCTGTTTGTTTGCTTGCTTTTTTGTGTCTGTTGCACGTTCATGGGATTTTAAAGACTTTTTGATATCTACATAAATTCATCATTATTAAATATTATATTATATATTAGCTACATATATATCTATATATGTCCATATAATATTTATATCTATAATAGTACATTATATTACTACGCTTTTGAATCTCAGAAGTTACTTTTTTATCTTGCCCCATTGTGTCTCCGTCTGCAAAATGTTTTTGTGTTGGTGAGCTTTACAAAGCCTGCTTCAGTGTGACACCTTTGACTAATCAACATCTTGGATTATTCAATTCCTGTAGGACCCCAAGGGATGGCTCCCATGGGACCACGCATGACACCTCCGCGCCCAGGAATGGGTCCCTTAGGTCCATCCTACGGTCCAGGTCCCGGTATGAGAGGCCCTCCGCCTGGTCCACCGGGTGGACCGGGTATGCCACCTATGTCAATGGCCGGCCCTGGAAGACCTCAGTGGCCTCCAAATACATCAGCAGTAAGGAGTCATATTAAGCTTCAATGTAAAAACTTTAGCAAGCGCTTTCGATCATTCATAGCCAATTTTTTTTGGTTTACACAGCCTATGAATTATAATTCCTCGTCACCTGGTAATTATGGAGGTCCACCAGGCTCAGCAGGACCACCAGGACCTGGAACACCGATAATGCCCAGTCCTCAAGGTTAAATGACCTTTCACTGAAGCAGTAGTTAGCGCTTTTCTAATACATTTATTGTACTAACGGTCTTATATCATGCACAGATTCGTCTAGTTCAGGTGGTGAAAACATGTACGGGATGATGAAACCAGTTCCTGGTGGATCTCTTTCAGGAGTAAGCCGCTCACAATAAATTTGTGTGAAGGTATGCAAAAAAGCGTTGCATGTCTAAACCTTTATGTTGTTTTTTTTTTCGTCAGGACTTTCCTATGTCTGGTGGTCCAGAAGGAGGACCCATGGCTCCATTAGGACCTGGCATGACACCTGTAATGAACGGTGATGGTATGGACATGAAAAACTCACCAGCAAACGGGCCAGGAACACCTCGTGATGATGGAGGCTCATCGATAAACGAGTACAATCTGGGTGGCTTTGGAGGACCTCCTGAAAATGTAATGATGCCCTAAAGCGCTAGCTAAGTGTAGAGTAGCTGTCAAAAATTGTAGTTGATGTTGTTGTGTTCGAAAAAAAATGAAAATTGTTGCCGCCCAACTGTAACCCTGCTCATTTCTTCTGTTGTGTATCACAGGAGCAAAATGAGTCTGCAGCCATTCTCAAAATAAAAGAGAGTATGCAAGAAGAAGCCAAAAGGTTCGAGAAAGACCCTGAACATCCGGATTATTTTATGCAGTAAAATACTTGTGCATAAACGAGTATCAATATATAAGGATATCAAATTATGATAGCCTCCCACGAAAAATATTACCAGTAAAGTTGGAAAAAACAAACTCACATTTCTTCACTAAACTACATACTCCAACAAACAACACTTCTGTCAGCGTCACCCTTAAAACAAGAGGAGCAGAACCTAGTCTTGTCTGCTGCAGTTCTGCTCTGTTCGTACGCTGTGTTACAAATATGGACAGTAAACTTCAAATTAATTACAATTTAATGGGGATGTATCACGTGACAAATAAAACCAAGCTCATCATTTTTTTCTACTCCACGTCAACGTCATGATGAGCTCTGTGTTATAGCAACTTGTGAGTGGTGTGTACTCAAACGACAACTTAAACAAAATCTAGCTATCACCACCACCAAGCAAATGAGCACAAATACCACTATTAAAGTTGTTGTTATTATTGCATTACTACAGTTATTATATGAGTTTAAGAATCAACTTCTACTCTAGTAGTTACAACACAACGAACGGAGACAGAGAACTAAAGAAAGTGTTGTTAAATACTGTTCTAAGTAATTATCGATGCTACATGTATATTCTTACTTGATATAAAGTCGTCGCCACTATCAGTTACATCGTCATGTACATTAATTTTTCACCAACAAATTCGTAGTCAACAGCAATTTTTCAGTTACTTACTTTTGCGGTGTCGTCGTCTCTGGTTTCGTTGTCTGTACATTTTAAATGCATCTATAAATAATATATATATATAATGCGTGTAAATAGAAGTTTTTTTGAAAATAATTGATGTACATATTTGAATAGACAGGCAAGCCTATATAAGAGAAAGTTGTTAAGATTATATAGTACTAAAATAGGACTAGGATTTTATGATATTGTATAGATAGGGAAATAAGTATGGCTATAGAAATAAGCATAATGTAACAAGTGAAAAGGTGGACCGAGCCCTCATCTATAAACAGTAATAGAAGTAAGATAACATAATATTCATAATTTAGGCGTAATAATTGTAACACGTGCTGTTCCCACCTGAAAACAGACTCTAAAGATGATGTGTAAACTTAACGTATATATATATGTAGAGATATATATACATACATATATTCTTTGACTTCGTCGCCGACATCGGATCAGTTTGTATATGCTACATATAAGATAACTATGAATATAGAAATCAGTTTGAATTTGAACAAAACAGTATGAATTATTACTACTACACAGTGCATAATAATGATAGTATAAACTGTAAGCATAATAATAATAATAATGATCGATAATAGCTAGAATATAGCATATTATAGTATTGTTACTATACCACATCAAATTATCATCACTTATTATTATCATCATAATCTATTGTTTTAGTGTATAGAATTTAATAAGAAACAAACAGAAAATTATTATTGCTGCTACTAAATCAATATCTTTGACAAAATATTATTATTACGATTATGACCTACAACAAGCTATATTACATTGATGGCCACCAATACATTCGTCATGAAAGACCATTACTACCATCATTTTCATTCATTTCAAAAATATTTGCTATTCAATAACTGTTTTAACTGCTACTGCAAACAGGAATCTTCCTAGTCCTCAATAACATGGCGACTTACCTTAGTTGCCCATTTTTCAATCAAAATGCTAAAGCGATTCTGAAAATGATTGTGGCTCATGATTTAGTTGTTCATGAAATCTGTTTTTTTTTTCAAAGTTGAGAAAAAGATTTTTTGTTGACAATGATGAGATGACGATGGTGCAAAGTGGTTTGTCATAGGAGATCTCCATATTATAGCGCATAACATATTACATTATGGAGCTTGATCAAAACCTTTATTTTTACTTGAACGTTAACGAACACATTAGTACTACGGTCGGTCAGTTATTGTGACAATTACAGTTTAAACTCTTTTCTATAAATTAACAACAATGGTAAAAGCTAGAGTTCATCGAATGGACAGACAGAGAAAAAGGAATGGTGAACTTTGCCAATGATCAATCATTCCGTATTAGATAGATAGAGTAATCAGTAAAGTTATTATTTACTTTATTTATCTCAACATTTGTGTATGTATTTTTAGAATATGGTACACCTTTACGCATTATTTCTGTTTTGACTTTTTCTGGGGTAGCGTTTCAAATTTATAGGCAAGTTAAATTAAATACAGTATCAAACAGTCGAGTAAGAGTACGAGTAATATTTACTGGTAATGTGTCGAGTTTGGTGGGAACAGTAAAATAGAATATAGTGAACAATGAGAGGAGGTGATAAGCAAAAAGGTGCAGCCAGGAAGAAGCTGATGAAGTTTGTTACGTGTAGTGACTGTGTAATAGTGTATGTACAAGAGCAAGCAAAGTAGTCACAGTTTCCGTTCTTCACGTTCAACTGTTCAACTCACCCATCAAGTGATGATTATATCGTCGAACTAGACTTCATGGAAACACCTACAAGGATATTGATTATCTTCGTAAAGATTTGTATGTTCACTCACTCTGATTTGGTTCCCATCGTTTGTAAGAGGACTTCTGGCTAATCATAGACAGCGTTCTCGTGTTTCAAATATCATCATCATCATCATCATATTTTCATCCATAAAATCTACGCAACTCGTGAAGACCTATTCAAGGGAAAGCTTTCATCGGTAACCAACTTCTAAGAAATGTCAGTACAATATCAGGCGGATGCGTTGGATTTTCACAAAATAGTTAAATCGCCCATCATGGATAGAACATTTTTCTTGTGTAGGTAAGTACATCGGTACATTGCAATCTTTAACTTTAATAATGGTTTTCTATTTGGAATTCATGCGGCAAAGGAGGGAATAGGTCTTCGTTATTTGGAGAAAACCAGGCATGGAATATATGCCTGTAGATATTAATGCAGTCAAATGTCAGCGTTACGATTTCAAGTCCATTCTATCTTGATAACTATATTTTCATGAAAACTGCATACACTTTTATTTCAAAGGATTTATTCACATTGTTTGCTGCTTTGGAATGATATCTTATTATGCCTATTAAAACCCAAAATATTCGATTCAGTTCAGGCCATTACCATGGTTTATGAAACAAATGAGACAACGATACTACTTTTTTTTGCTGATAAAATTACATATAGCATTGAGCTGCAATGCAGCATCAGTGTACATTTCACGAGACGAACTTGTTCAAAAAGTGTTGTACGAAATATTAGGTATTATATATTAGTTTCATTTTCCGAGTCGAATGCATACCTGATTGAAGTCAATAATGACTATGGAAGAAAATAATTTCATATTCCATCAACTTTCAAGTGAAAACAATGGAAATACATACCATAGTAATAGAAAGTTAAACAACAAAAGTTCTGTCCTAGCAATTCAGAATTGTATGCCCAACCCTAAAATTCTAAAATTATTTTTAGAGGCGCTCACTTATATCGCATCATCAAAAAGCATCACATTTCATTCCATGATGCTAAAAGAAGAACTACTAATGTTTTGACATATTGTATATTTCGGATGAAATCATGGTTCATTCAGCTTCATTAATGAGCCATGCAAACGAAAGGGAATCAAATGTTATTCCTCCAGTGATATGCATTGTTACAGATTTAGAAATGTATATACATAGTTGATTATCTTCAAAAGGCACATATAAATATTAAAGCTTGTTCCAACCTGCTTTGAATGGATTAGCTTGGATTATATTATATTCGTCATAAGTGCGTAGTATCTGTAAGTGGCCTATCTTGGCCTATTCACTAACATCACATCAAAAGCATCATCCTTTTTGCGACGATTTCTCTTGAAAGTAAATTTTAATAAGGGTTCTACGATTTCTATTTTTTAAAGTACGTCTACTAGGAACCGAGCCAATTTCTACAATGCCGCTAATAATTCAAGGAAACGGTGCAAAGCTGAAAGTAATAGCTAAGAAAATATTTTGTGTCGCTTTGCAGTCAGTTTCTCTATCATTTTTTGCTTTACGTTTTGAAAGATGTGATGCTATCCTGTGAAGTGAAGCAGTTGAGTTGATATAATTTGTGAATACGCACAGCTCATTATTTTTCGTTTTAACCTTTAACAAGCAATTTTCCGTCATACACTCCGTCCGTCTGTAACATTGTGTCATCCCATTATTTAGATGTTTTGAATTTGAATCTTTTCATTGCCAAAAGTGCCATTCTTAAAATGTTTTAGTTATCTCATATCTCATCCATGCAATATCGCAAACACTGACTATTTTGAAGCTTTCATGTTGACGCTTGATCAAATAATGATGGACTTCAAAGAAAAGATCAAAATAAAACTGCAAAATTACATGCTTTATTTCGATAACAATGTGTTTATTTGGAGCATAAATTTGTTCAACATTTATTAATAGTGCTATTTAAAGCATAGTTGAAAGCAGACGACACATAATACAGCCTTTACGAACATGAAAGAAAGAACACTACATAATCCTATTATGTATGGTCTCGGCTCTTCACAAAACTTCCTGCAAAGCGATACATGCAATTATTTTAATATGGTTAAGTACGATTCTAGTTGTCAACTTAGAATTTTGCATCAGATTTCATTGAAGTAAAGCATATACTCAATTAAACGATGTCAAAATTTAATTTTCTCGATATTTTTCTCACAAAACAAGATGACAGTTTTTATTGTTTTTACTTACATCTCGTCTGTTGTAGGTTTGCAGGGGAAAAATCACGCAAGTTCACTGGCAGTTCTTTCATGGTGTAAGAAGTACTTCTCAGTGATCAACTACACCGTTGAATATGAATACATCAAAGAAATGGGGGCTGAAGAAACGAGTGGACTCTGGACTCTGCAAATCCCAAGACGCCGCTGCACTACCAAAATCATCCAATCGTCGTAGTTTCCGGCACCGTTTGGTTTGACCAGCGCTCATACCCTACGAAATATTCCCAGTGAAATCATTTACATGAGTATGTCACATCTGCTAAATCTTTACATTTGGTTCAATTGCATGCAGCAGCACATGGAATGGGAGTTTCATTTTGGATGGTAAATACAACGTACAACCAACAAACAGTTTGTGCGATAAGAGTGCAATAATGTGCACAACGTACAAGAAAGAAATAACTGCGAAGCTATACGCAAACCCTCCTAATAATAAATACACCGAACCCGTATAATTATGGTAAAAATGTAAAAAGTGTAATTGTTACTACATATTATTATTATTATTAATGTTCATTAAAACTATTATTAATAGTGCTATTATTATGTAATAATAATTATACAAACTCATGATAGCATAATATAAAAATGCCAACATCAGAAAAGAATTATGAAAATAATAACTTGAATTTGAAAATAATTAACAAATCCCTTTTCTGGGGCAGCATGATACGTGCACCTTTATCATTATGATGCATTGATGTAATCGAAAACAAAAATCTAATGTGCTCATCATACATTTATATTTTCCCCTAAAAGCGCAGGTTTAATGACGATGATGATGATATTTGTCTCCAAAGCTGTAATTGAGGGTATGTATGTCTAATTCTCATTTAAACACCAATACAGGTAAATGTAACCACCATTATAGAGGTATCAAAAACCGCTTAGGAATGTAGCAGAGAATATTTTATAAGCATTAGTTTAGTTATGGTATTACAACCGCTATTTTATAATATGATTCTGATACATACAGATATTTATTTACATAACTTAATAGAAAAAGAAACTGGTACCGGTATTTAAGAGAAAGATAAGGGAAAGTTTATTATGGATTCGCCAGTTTTTACCTAATTGATATTTGGAAAGGATGTACGAACTATAAACACTTAAGCTTAGTTATTATTCTTAAGCTATACGTAACATTAACAATAGGTATAATATGAATGGATATTCCTCAATTTACTTCATCTACTGCTACGTACTTTGTTACGTTACGTAAACATTAATAAAGAACCATAAATGATCTTCATATCAGTATCATAACCGTCGCACAATTATTCTTGGCATCACTTCTCGAGAGAGACACGGAAGTTCAAAACTTTCTGTCATTTTTTAAAGCGCACTTTTTCTATACACATGTATTTTTTGTTGCATTGTTTTGTCACCTCTCGTCAGTCCATTGGAAGTTAGTAATACAATACAACGTAACTCTCTAAAACCTTTTTTTTACCTTTTTCACCTTAAAGATTAGTAGTCCTTGGAACAACCGAATATAAAACATAAAAATGCAAGTTGTGCAACGTAACCAGTTGCAAGTTGCAAGGCTGAAAACTACATAATTCCAATGGCCTAATGTCCATAACTGATTCTTCACGAATATGTCGTACGTGCAATCACCAGAGCTCAGAGATGAACACAATCCGGAGCTGCTGAACAATACACCGATTCCTATGATTAGTCTTTAGTGCATGCATCCATTGCATAAATACATACATGATACATATATATATATATATACATTATTTTTAAAACTCCCTTACAACGCAGCAGCCTATTATATGCGTTAAGGAGAGCTTACATCTCCGAAGAAAGTAGGAAAAAGAGAAAGCATGGTTTGTTTGAAGGTAAACAAGCTGCGCCTTTGCTGATAATTCCTTCGGCTGACATCCATTTATGCCTAGCTGTTCTTGTACTTTAATAAGAATGTAATTATCCCAAGAAAACAACCTATTAACTCTCATTCTCATTTTGACGGCTTTTTGCGTATAGGATAATATGTCACCTACAAAGCAAACTAAAAGCGTGTCTCTAGGAAGGTTTCAAAAAATAATTTGGAATATCAAAGCAAGATTATAGTAAGAGAATCAAACATGAGTTTGCTGAACTTCGAACTGTCCTCATATCAAAAAATAAAACTATAAACCTTTAAGAATATATCAGTCTCCCTTTATATCATTCGAAAGTATGGTGAATGTCATATATATATTGCCTTATGGATTAGAGCGGCACTTAATCATTGCAGTTTTATTGCCCTAATAAACCTCCCGTAAAATACCAGTAAACAAGATGAGTTGAAAATCACTACAATATGATTGGTTTCTTTTCAAAGTAAGCTTTTTATTAAGTAAACAGATAATCAACAACTAAAATAATCTTAGAGCACTTAAAAGTCTAGATAGCATGTAGATAGTGTGCATGTACAACAATTAGGAAATTAATTGATCCATTTATTTGCCCATTTAATTGTAGGTTGAGATCTTTGTTCGTCGACACACGCACCTAAAATGCATCCAAATGTAGATATACTTTATATAAGCATACGATAAATATATAATTTGAGCCAAAACTCATTAATCTTCGAGTACCTCCAGCACTACCCCAGTAAAGAAGAAATTTCAGGAGAAACTTTAACGCTCATGATAATTCATCCCTTTTTAAATGAAATCAAATAGCACTTTTAGAAACCAAAACAATTGGCCTTTTGCGTGTAAAATCGAAAATTCAAATAAATTGTGTAATTTTTTTTGTTATTTTGTAGGAAACGACAGTTACCACATAAAGTACATCATTACGTTGTGTGCATAATATTTCGCTTGCAGTTTCTTAGATGTTCAGCGAAATGTAACAGCATGTGTTTCAAAACTGCCACAAAAACTAACAAATGTCGTCGGTTAGCTGCTCGGAAATTATCAACCATTTTCATGAGAATTTCACCAAATGCATGGCTTCAAGTGCTATTTGTCTGACATAATAAGCGACAAAACAAGATGTATTTACTTCAGATTACTTTTTAGGTATGCGACAGATTCGACTGGGAAAATATACTATTGACGATGAGTGATATAGAGCATTTTGGGTTCCATGGATTAGAGCAGTTTACTAGAACCAGTAGATTTCAACGGGCTTCCCTCTGGTACAAACACAAAGTACTAACCAGGCCTACCTGCATCAACACAACAACCTACGGACAAAAAAACGGTGGTTGTTCACTCATCAACAAAAGCCGTACAACGGCTATTCTACAAAAAAGAAAGCTCCGCAGAATATGCAAGCCTCCTAGTATTCTCCTCTAGTATACAGAAGATGGATAGATAAGAGATGGATAAGTTGGACAGAATGGAAACGCTTTACAAGGAGGACGACATATCGACGACACGACCACTTTCTTATTTGCTTAGCAGTTTGTCAGGCAGACAGCCAGAAAAACTCGTGCACGGGCTTCACTGAACCCGAACCTTTTTTACAGAAAAACTACATAAAAAGTGCCACTTCTATTCTTTCACTCATTCTTTTCGCCATCATTCTCATCATCACGATGGCTGTTGTTCTGAAGGCTTTGCTCTTCTTCTGAAGATTTTTATTTCAGGCCTGCTCTCCTCTTTCTTTCGAGTTGCTGAGTTCTCCAAAATGCTGATGAAAATCTTTAACAAGATGATGAGTAGTGTGTGGAGGAAGAACACGTAAAGCGCAAGAGGCGAGCTGAAGAGACGCGCACACACAGAGACTCAGAGACCATTAAGAAGAATGGATAGATAGAGTATATTAAGTAAACAAATCAAAGCTGTATTATAGGCGATCTGATGAGCAAGAACTAAAAGTACTTATAAGTAGCAGTGATTATGTATGCGCCTTTTCTCTTTCCCATCAACATCATCACCATCACGGAACAAACACCAACCTAAACCAATCTATTTTTACTTCCAATTCTATGTCCACATCTTTAGGCACAAGGTATGCCGTCCTCGCAAAAGGGGCATTATATCATACAAACTGACGACTGATATTTAGAAAGATTGAAAAATGCTCTCTTCATGTTCACTATTGTATGTCCTTTCCTCAGCGCATCTCTCACTTTGTCATTCTGAGAATTCTGATCTCCTTGTCAAAAAACTCATAAGTCAAGAAGAAGTATATTAATATTATGTACACACATATGTATGCAGAAACTGCAGATTTTTTAAATAGAAATTCTGAACAAAGATTCCGACTGAGAATAGATCAATAAAAGATGAGTAGCTGTCTGAAAGTAGATGGAAACCTATAATCTGATTCTGTCGCCATACCTATTTTAAATAGACTATTTATTTAATTGAAACGATTTACATGCAATTGTTTGTAAGCTGGTTTATGATCAGAAAAAATGTAGTTTTCAGTAATGCATTTTTAAATTTTTATTGTGCGCTGGTATATCATACGGATTTTAGTCAGTAATTCATCTCTCTCTTTTTGTAAAGCTTATGTTGCTGTAGTAGTAGTAGTAGGAAACTGTCATGTATAATAACAAATGCGTTTCTTGTAATCGTGTAGTGACACCAGACAGAGTGAAAAAAGAAAACCAGACTCTTGTATTGTGTCACCACTTGTTTGGCGGTAGTAGTAACAGAGCTCCTATTAATCTGTTACGGAGTGAAAGCTGTAGTTGAGAAGAACATCATCATCATAAGCATGAATCCTCTTCATCGCCGTGCCGATACGTTGGCGGTTGACTTAACAAGACGACAACAGGGAGGAGGGAAAGAAAGGAAAACTATTAGCATTCTATTTTGATCTTTGCTGTTCTTGTTGTTGCTGCAGCGACATCAACACCATCATCATTATCACTACAACTTTAACATCATTCCCATCGGTTTTACAGAAAATGCCACACAACCACATTTTAACGCATTGAAAAAGAGGCTACGCATGATGATAAGCTATAAAATAAATTTATTTTTACTTGCTTAAAAAAATGAAGCATTACTTGCTACGGGAATTGAGCGCCTGGGTGCGACAAGACAAGAGGGTTGTATATTGCGTATAGCTAGTTCTTCTGCAAAATGACATCAACATTCTATCGATAAAAGGGTGACATGTTGGATCCGCAGTTTGTCTTCTTTGTTAAGAAAGTGACATGGTAGTTGTGGTGGTGGTGGTGATGATGATGATATAATTATATTAACTCTCGGTTCTGGTAAATGCAGTGGCGGAAGTACTGCTATTTAGAATTTTAGAAAACGATCTGAAACAATTTATATAAAAATTCGGGGCAATATTAGATCGGCACATATACTAAGGGAAACCGTATGAAGCCTTTTTGCGAATTGTCTTTTATTTGTTTGATAATATCAATTTCCACGTTACGTTCTATAACAGAAACTCCATTGGGAATTTCAATATGCTGTTTTTACGCTACATGGAAAATTTGAATCAGACAATTTGGTTTGCTTTAAAAATCAAAGCTCATACAATTTTTAATACTTGGAAAGACATGAAGCCGTATAGGTATAGGTAGTACTACTAGTAGTAAAAGTTCCATATATACAGCATCCTTTTACGCTGAGTTCGTCTTTGGAGCTTGCTCAAGTGATATAAAGTACCTTACTTTCATGTATGCAATTATGTATGCAACCTTCCAACACATATTATATGTGACTGGATCACAATACATATTATCTACAATCTACACAACTATTTGATGCGGAAGGAAGTTAGGAAGGGAATTGATGGAGGTACTGTGGTTTATTGTGGTAAACGGTAAATAAGTGCTACAAGCTCTTGTGCACATAGACAAGAAAAATGATGGGAAACCAGTGATAGTGATGATAGGGAGTTGACTGAAGCTAATAACTTGGGACCCAAATTTTGCGTATATATTATCATGGTGATGAGCAAGATCACTTGTTGTACTCAGAACGGAAGCATGCAGAGAGAATGAAAGGAGAGCAAGAAAAGGCTCATCTATTTCCAAGTAAATTTCATTATAAATGTATTATCATCATCAACAACATCATGATCGACATGATCAGAATTCGGAAAGTTGGAGTAAGGGGGGAGAAAAAAAGAAAGCAATCAGATTCAATATGGCTTACAGCTTCATTTAAAGTACGAGCGGGCTGCATGCAGTAAGTAGCGTGAAACTTGAATTGGATGAGTGGAGAAGCAATGTTATCCATGTAACAATGTTACCCTACCCAGAATAATCGACCCTACACATTCACGAGACAAACAGTCGAAACATATATCTCATGCATTGCTCTAAGAGACCCAAAATTTTGAACCACACTTTTTAAGATTATTCAAACAGAATAGTACTATTTGTTTTCACCATTTTGAACGTTAAAGATGCAAGGTAATTTTCATTGCATAAAGAATGGAAACCCATTTTTTGATTGACAATGACAGTTTTGTTATGGACAATTAGTTTGACAGATATTTTACCTGAAACGAGAACTGTATTACAACGTCAATGTTAAATGAATTGAATTTTTTATGACTGGGTGCTTTTACAATTTTTGTTGCAGTTACGATATTGAGGATAAATTACACTACCAAGAGCAAAATGATAGCATGCTCGAGGTTTCATACCAGTGCTGCTGTTGTCATTAAAAGTTTTCAGGTTTTCGTGTCACCGTGGGGTTTCATAGGCATTCATGTAATAAAGTCAGGATCAGTTGGCAGATGCTAACAATACGAGTAATGATCTGAGCATTATCCTTGATGTCATTGTAATTAGAGCAAATCCTATTCACTCATCGAATCGAATTTTTCCGGGTTTCAAAATATTATTAATGCAAGCTAATAAGCCCGAATTAATAGCACAATTCGTTGAATGTATATGAATTTTTATGTTATCAGTTACACGTATGAAGAGAAAGCGTCGCTAGTGTACACTTTCTCTTTAACTTTGACTCTGGTAAATGCACAAAATTTTCTTTTCCTCTACAAACTGGATTGAAATGATGGAGTGAATTCATAATGCAAATTATTAAAACAATGTACTAGCAACTAGCTAGTAGCTAGCATAATAATATATAGCACATGCACGACCGTAAATTCTTTTGATGCGCACAGCTTTCACTTTCTGAAGGTAAATTGATTTTTGAAATTGAAATGAGAACGGTGCGCATTAGCTGCCATTATTATTCTCTGAAACTGATTGACTTTTACAGATTCGGCTGACTCACATTTTCTTTCGTAGTTCAGATGATCAAGGAGACAAAAAGTCCCTAGCTTGCTGAAAGCAATTTCTTTCTTCTTTGCCTGTTCTTTTCATGCATGGAATTGAACAAAAAAGTTGGTAGAGTGACATACATGTATATACAGTTGAAATACATTTAACATAATATCCTCTTAGGTTTGAAAGTCTCTTGCTTTACTTTGCTTTTGTTACTATCTTGTATTTCATGTTTCAAATTAAAAAATCTTACTTTACTTTCCCTTTCACAATTTATGTCAGCACCTACTTAAAGAAAGCCTAAATACTTTTTCTTTCATGTTATATGAAAGGTGTGCAAACTCGGGCAAATACACGAGCCGTTCTAGTGTTGTGCGTTATACAACCTCTGCTGTAAGATAGGATGAAAAATTTGTCTTTAAATAAAGTACACCTCATTGAAGCTCGTTAACGAAACTAGTAATTTCATTACGCGTGAATGGGGATGAAAACAAAGGGGAAAATAATATTACCATTTGTGAGAGTAGAGTGAAATGTTCTTAGAAATTGGTGAACCAAATGCCTCTAGTTATGGAAAATGGTACTATGCCAATCGAAAGTCATGCCACTTCGACTAACCATTTCATATATAGATACATATTTATGGTGGAACAATTACTTTAGACAATCCCCTATTCTATCAACAGTTGATGATTCGATTAGATATAATATTATTTTATAATATATGTAGATTATTCTTGAGATATGTAATTAGTGAATAATTTATAATTCATGCATGGGCTTTGTTCGTAAATTTATGTGCATAATTCAATAGTGCACACAAGTCGATTTCTGGGCATGCTTTGCCGACTTCTCTCCACTTGATAGAATGATAAGTCACAACAGCATATTGAATCATACAGACAAGTGATCCCATGGCTTGTGAAGGTTGGAGGGGACGAGTTGCTACTCCAGCAAAACCTACCTACCACCAATCTTGCTTTAAAACCCACTGAAATCATTTTCTTTATTTATTTATTACCATTGAATTCACCCTGCCAATACTAATGCTATATTGCATCGAGTTTTGGAATTATCACTACGCACTGCTCTTGAGGACAATGGGAATGAATTTTTTTCTGCTTACTTTCAGTTTACGAGTTGACATGATATACTTGCAACTTTCCTTTTACACAATTCCCTTATAACCTAATCGTACACTGCGCTTCCATTCCTCTTGAACAGCTACAAACGTTCCTCTATCTGCCATTCCGTTTTTTAGCTTTGCTACCAGCTTATTAACTCCTATCTTTTTTCGTACTAGGGTGAATTGTGAATCTTATTCCTTCTCGTCACCATCACACAAACTGCCGAATTCCCCCTACTACACAAGTCACAAGTTCTACTGTTGTAATTCTATGACAACGACAACGTCGTAGTCCTGCAAGTGTGGGAAGGGGTGTGATGTGCGATATGGTTTTACTTTTGTGTGAATTGAATCGGTATGTATGTTCCTTTTCTTTTCGTAGTGCGCGTTTTATCAACTAGTGTTGTTTCCTAGATTTGAAAGTCATATTAAAAGTCTGTGGACTGTATTTTTGGAATTTGAATACTAGAAAAGAGAAAAAAGTAGGTTTGAAAGACGCGATGAGTGGTGAGATTGGGAGCAAGCTGTTCGAAAAGAGTGGTTTACTGAAAAGCGATGCGTTTTTTCATGTATTTTGAATATCAGTGATGTTTGTTGCTTAGGCTGAAGTCGCGCATTTCATCCAGGGAGAAAAAATACAGTGACGTTTGCAGTCTTGGTTTTTTGGTGTGGTAAAGTCAGTCAAGCAATTTGAGCAAATACGTAACAGGAGGAGGTGGAGAAGAAGAAGAAAAAGATAGCACATCATTCTGAGCATCATCATCAACGCCACCACTACCACCAGCCTCCATCATATCATCATGCATAAAAGGCATAAAAAACTGGTGAGCAGGCAAAGAGTTAGGTTCTGTTGTCTTGGTGGAGTCCTCGTGCGATGATCATCATCATGCTAGGTGGTTTCGGCGTTGTTGTTGCTGTTTGTTGTTATTGCTGCTGGTAGAGCAGTGGCAGTCAAGTCAAGCTAGAAAGAAGAGAGTGCGAGTCGTGGTATAAGTGTGGTAACTTTGGCAGTTCATGTTAGTATCTATTTTCTCAGCGTCGTCGTTTCGTCGTCAAACGCAACACTTTTGAGGAGCAGCAGGACTAGTAAGATTACAATATTTTATCGTCCAGCAACCCAGTCGTAGTGCTTAGTTAGTCAGTAGCCTCATCGCAGGACTAATATAGACCATTTTCACTGTTGCTGCTGCCGTTCGTTTTCGCATTGTTTTCTCGTTTTCTCGTGTTCCACTCACCACCACCACCATTGCTGACTGTCATATTAAGTCTTCGTGTGTGTATGTGTGCGCGCTCTATTATGCATTATTGTGTGCGGGGAACCTTTGTGTATTTTCTATAGAGAATTATTAGCTGTATATCTTGATCACATCATATTATCACCATCATCCTCTTTTCGGATAGCGTCATCATTATCATAGACATCGCTATTGTCCCTTTCATCATCAGTATCACCCTCATCAAAAAGCTAATACAGTGAAACGAGAGGACACTGGATAATACTTTTTTCTTCATCCCCAAACCTCAAGTTATAACTTGCAATATATTATAGGAAAAAGGCGGAGGAGTGCTATAATAACCAATACACCCCTTCTTCATATAACGAATACTGACGATAGTAATACATGATACAGTAATAAGAATTGTAATTGCAACTTTTACCTTTCTCTTCTCATTCCACTTCGTAAAAATACTTACCACGAATGTGCTCCGATAATTAGTAAATTATAATGGTAGCAAGTAACAGTTTTACAGAAGTACTGCCACATCAGGTTTTATGATAGTCAAGGACAACGTATAGAGAACCGATTACGGAGAATAGTACTGGACGACAAAACCATATAGTGCTTTTTCACTCTGTTTTTCAGATTCTCAAATCAAACTTTCGCCTCAATAGGTTGTTTTTTCTGTTTGTTTTGTGTGATACAACTTGGAGGTGATAGAAGAAAATCAGGACTTATTTGAGAACAAAAAGTATTTAATTTAGGCTGACCACTGACATGGAGGTTGCGCCGGATCATCCCCAGACAGGGAACAAGGTGGAGGATTCGGAGGAAGCAGCGGGGCCATTACATCGGCTTTTGTAAGCCATCAATAAAATCCTTTAAGCATGCTTCGCCTCTCTGGCTACTTCTTTTCGGTTTTCTTTTGAAATACCTAGTTTTGTGAATTGGGACTCGAATATTTAATAATTTGTTTGCGTTTAGTGAAAGTAAACTCTGGTGTTTTAAAAATGCATTTTTGTTAGAAGATATTTTTTCTGGATTTGGTTTCGAGAAAATTGTGTACCATTTTTGTGTGGTGAATGGTTTCAGTTTGTGTTGTTAGAAGAGTTTGCGTTTTAGGACAAAAGAGTTTTCATGGAAAAGTCTCGTGGTCTTTGGTTGAAATGCTTTCGTGTGGAAGCTCACACCTTCAACAGGTTGAACAAAGACGATCATGAAGCATGCTTTTTTTGGTTCCTTGAATGTGGGAGTGTGAATAAAACAAAGTTCTTGGTTCGTCGATATTCTCTTGTTCTCCATATTATAGAAATTCTTGAGTAGCCTATTCCTCTCATTATTTTTCGGGACATTTGATAGCATCGTTTTTGTATTAAACCTGGTTTTTATTTCCATTTTAACATTTCACTGCAAAAACCGGAAGGTAGAGGCTGCGTTTTTTGTCTCGTTTAAACTTGATTCAGTCATAATCCAGGAAGAAGGATGGATTATATTTCATCATGGTTCATTTTGACCATTCCGTTATTTACTCCACAACCATATTGGAGAACTGCTGCTGTGGCTAGGCTTGACGAACTGGGCTGAGAGAAAAAAAGTTAAAAATTATCGTGTCGTCATTTTAGCATCATAACAGCAATAAAGCATATAAACAGTAAAAAGGCAGCCACAAGCGAACGATCAAAAACAGCCATAAATATTCTATTGAACGGGGACATATTTTAATATGAGCATCTTCTTGATCTCTACTAATGATGATGATGACACAGATGATACTGGGTACTGACACACACACTCTCCCTCTCTCTCTGACACTTACTTGCTTCTCTCTTCATCATGATCATCCCCTCATCACTCGTTCCGTCCAGTCCACTACGCACGCAGTCATTGTTTTCAAAGAAGGAGTCGTGCTTCGACTGATGACAGGACACGACCGTCGACGAGGAGGAATATATACAGATACATGCAATGATAGGTATATGAACTCCATATCATGGAGTGGGTAGATATTGTTGCATTGCAGATCGTCATCGCCATCACGATCGTAATCAGCATCAGTCAGAAAGAGATTTATTTCAGGCAATTTACTTATTTTTTATTCGAGACCGATCCTGTAACAGTTTCAATGTCGTTTCAATCGGCTCTTCCTGTCTGTAAAAGTGTAAGTAGTTCACGACGCGCTGAGCGGTTACTACTCTAATGCAGTACATTTTTACAGTTGATCGGAGGTACACCATCTCACATATAGCACGCTATACAGAACACACTTCTTCTCATGGGATTAAATTCTAGAGGGACCATTTTTCTGGTGTATTGCTCTCTGTTGTATGTTGTATACACACTCACACGTTCCAAAACGCAGGTTCCATGGCCGAGAACTGGTGGAAGGGTGTCGAGGCATTTTACATTCCACCAGCTTCTCATACTCACTTGGTTTGGAGTTAGGCTTGCAACAAATCTCTCCCTCACTCCATTTTGACAAGTCCCTCTCTGCCTGTCCTAAAGTCAAACTTTGTACCCAAAGCAAACAAGTGGACAACTGTCCAATCGTGTGTATTGTCGGTTAACTGTCGACATTTTTTTGGCCTCATCATCATATCCATCGCATATTTAATATTGCATTGCTGCTGCAGCGTGTCGCTTCGGCGAAAGCAAAGATCTTCTGAAGGATTACAATACAGGCGTATAAGCACATACATTTTACTTATGAAATTGCAAAATAAGAAACAACAGTCCCATGTATGCTGTGCATTTGTTTGCGACACAGTGTAGAATAGAATGTATATGACTCTTGTTTGCTGTATATTATGCACTGGCTTCCACATAATTTGCCAACTTTATATGGGTTTTGTTTCTCCTTTGTGTTAAATGTTCAATATCTTTGCATTATTGTTGTAGATATGACCATCATTGTGGCGATGATTATTATGGAAGTTGGTCATCATCATGAAGATATATATCATTTTTGAAAGACAGCTCCAACCTCATCATCATCAGCTTATCCTGTTCGTTGAAAAGTAGAATCTGTCTGCTGATTGCGTCTACATCATAGTAGAAAACTATACTTTGAGATGCCTTCATTTACTAGCAAATCGTTTATTGCTCCTCAGTTTCTCAGCGCCTAAATTCTGATGGTGCACCTTTCACCTCATGTGTGTGATGCGAAAACAAATATTTTTCAATTTGCTTCTCCATCTCAATGTGATTTGATATTGACGGCGATTTTGTCACAAAACTCAGGTTTGATGTAGTGGGGAATCATGGCGAACGGCCAAAAATAAAATTGAACATTTTGCTCATCTCAAAATATTCAATATTCTCAACTTAAGCAGCTTAAAACTGTTAGCAGAACATCGGTGAAAATTCCACCTTGAAAAAAATGCTCTTTTCATAGCGCCCTCAAATAAAAAAAAGTAATAACGACAAAGAAAGGTTGGGCTGCCACAAAAAGCTACTCGCCAAAAAAAGCCAATACTTTTCTAGGCTCGTTCGTCACAGTACCACCAAGGCCTAATCGTTAAAATTGAAGCTAGGCGTCTTTAAAGATCCGAGATGAGAGGCGCGAGGGTTGGAACCACAAAGAAAAATCTCATTACTCCAAAGAGCATTTTACAAACGGACAAAAATGTACATGCACTCCCATAAACAAGGGATAGATTAATATATGCTTATTCCCAGCGTTCCCTATCCAACACAACAATGCTTGTATCTCATTATCGGTTATTGGCTATTCATTTTTACAACACCACGACCAAACCGCTTAGCTGCTAGAGTTGCAAAATTATATTACCTACTAAGCAACCCAACTGACATAATATATGAATTTTGTTGGTAAATTAATACTCACAAATATATTTGGCGAAATCATAGCACCACAGTAGATGAGCTTAATCGTTATAACAGATAATATTTATGAAGTGGTACTATATTCGAGCATGAAATCTATGGTATAGATTATTGCTGGCATAGATATTTTCAACAGCGAATTGCAACGTCATGGTTTGGCGTGGGTTTCTTCGAAAGCGTATATTATTATGACTTTTAAGAAACAAGACTCCAAAGACGATAACAATCAGTCATTTTAATTTTTACATCCGTCCGCTGGGTCACATAAATTTGTTCCAACACAATTGATGATGGGAATATCTTTCTTTGAATGACTGACAGTTGATGGCTAAGTTACATACTTGGTTTTAATACTGTTCACTTAATGTGTAGGTAAATTTATTACCATAATTCAAAATGAAGATAAACTTCATGTGGTGTCCAGTTTCGCTACGTTTCAATTTTCTTGAGAATAAAAAAGAGCTCTGATGGTCTACATGTATGTGTGTGGTGCATCTGTATTCATCATAGATGCTATATAATATCCTTTTGATTTTTTGCTGATTATGAAAATGAAATAAAAAAGTTTTACCGACCCAGTAGGCCAGAAGCGTAGGTAGGTAGGAGGAATTTTTGTGTGACTTTTTCTTCAAAAAGATAAATTGGTTACTTGTTGTTGAAGGCCACAAGATTGCTATGTAAGCATTAATTATTTTTCTTGTAAGCGTATGCACTATCCTTTGAAATGAGATGGCAGAGAGGCAGAAAGAAAGGATCTCACAAAATATAGCAAAGTGGTAAGGATAGAATAGTAGCCTAATTTTCTTTTTCACATGAAGGTAGTTTATTATTAACATTTGGTGTTTAATTTTGTAATTATCGAAATTGAAATGGTGCACATTGTGATATTTTATGCATTATTTATGCAAAATTAAATGCAATTAGTAGCTCATCTGGCATCACCAGCATCCAAACTTGTTCTAACCTAAAGTACCTAAATGCAAGCCGTATTATGATTTTCCATTTCCAGTATGAAATGAAATAAAGCAGGGTTTTGACGTTTTTTTTGGTAGTTCCCTAATGCACAGTAATACGTAATAACATGAGCTGATAGTAGACTTTCGCTTTTTTGCCTAAGCTTCTCCTCCTCGTGTGAAGTGAGCATCAGTACAAAGTTGATGAGCTACTTTGCCATCACAATGGACTGGGAAAACGCAAGTGAGTGAATGAAAAAACAGCTACTCAGCCAGTGAGTCAGTCAGTCAGCTCGTATAATAATAAGCAGAAAAGAATGAAGAAATGCGATTCTATTCCACTCCAACAAGTCAGTTCCTCTCACTCTGTTTCGATCAACGAGTAAAAAGCACTTATATTGGCTTCTTCTTAGTCCCAATAATACTCCCGAGCAAGACATTACTACTACCAATACTGACAAACCTAGTCTGCACATAATATGCATAGTGCAAACTCACTGGCTAGGGGTGAGTTGAAGTACTGTTGTACCTACATTATATCATACTACGATTATATGTACGAACATTATTATTATTGTTGTTAATACTCTCATTTCATAAGTCAACTCTCAACTTTTTCTTCCTTTGAGCGGACCAGTATCAGATTTCATCTTTGTTCCATTTTTCCTCTCTTTCGCAGAAATGTTTAATAATAATACCCTGCTCCGTTATTGAGCACATATTCTACCTCCAACATGCTACTCTAAATCCGTGAAAAGCTCTCGTCACAACGTAATATAACATATAACACATAATATATGCATTTTATAATTGCCTTATAACTTCATAATAGTGTAAAAAAATTTAATGTTCGCCTAACTAAATTTCTCACTTATTTTAACGAACATTGAATAACTTTTTTTCGGAATTCTCTGCCATTTTGTGAGTTTCGGGGTGCAAAACGGATAAAAATAATGACCAATCTGCACTCTTCTTTCGGAATGCTTGTCATGGTCATCAGGCATGGAAATAGTTTTCACTTTTCTAGTTATGACTTTTTAATGCCTTCTATTTTTATTTAATTCCACTTCATCGAAATCGTAATAATATTACAGGGAAATATGTACATCTGCCTTACCTCAGGTGAGAAACTGCTTTACAACTCATACCAGAGGAGTAGCTATAGAATATAAAATATTACGAGCCATAAAATAAAACAACATTTGACTCCTCCAACAGACAACCCAGTTTCGGGTATGTATAAAATGAAACGGTCATACCTGCTGAGCAAAGAACGCTCTCCATGAACAACCTGTAAAAAATCAGCAACGCTTTGATTTTTAACTCATTTACTTGTTGCAACAATATTCCACTCCAGTCAGCAGAATGATGTCATCAAGAAACACATTAACATTCTTTCCCAGCATTTTACGTTCTTCACATACACAGTGTGTATTTTGGTTTTTGATCTTCCCATTCTCTCTCTCTACATTTCCCTCACATCGACAAAACCGATATATATCTATATAGAATCTCAAACATAGCAAAAACGTGCGTACAACTTTCAGTTATAAAAGCGAGCAGTATAGCTCTAACATGATTTTATTTTTAACTATAAAATTTACAAACACAATTTTTTATGCTTGGCTTGACGTAGAAAAAAAACAATATGCATGCGTGAAAATTATTCTCTCTGCCTCTTGAACATACAAACGCTGAACAAGTGTCTTTCCCCCTCCTCCTTAATTCAAAGCAAGAAAAAACAATTGTTTACAAATGACACTGAAATTATTTCACCATTTTTTGTGGATTTCTCAAAGACCGTTCTATAGGAAGAGAGGGAAACTGTAAAAATTGCTTTTTGCATCCTCAAGAAAAAAGACAATGATATTTTATGGTTTATGGGGTTCTTAGGAGAGATGTTAGCAGGGCAATAGTTAGGGATATGCACGTTGCTCAGCGTACCAACTCTTCAACGAAACCACCACTTCTCTTACAGTGAATTACGGAGTGAGTTATACAAGCGGTTAGTCTGTCGCTGTTTTATAAACATCCATGCTACAAAATAATATTCCATTCCATTTTATCTCCCTTGAGGCACTAATTTAACTCTTCTGCTGGTTTTGCTTTGCTTTTTGCTTCTAAATTTCGTTGGAAGCTGTTGTGTGTGATGCCTTTGCGTTATTATTTACGCGTTTATTATTCCATACACCATATAGTGTATACAAAAAGCACATATAGTTATGCATATAATGAGCATTTGTATATGTATATTTCTTGTTTACAACAATAAAATAAGTATCATTATTATTTTTTTGTGAACGCACTTTTCATCAAGATGACGATGATGTACAGCATTAGTTTAAACAAAAAATGGAAACGTGCACTGTGCACACATTACGCATTATGTTTTACCTGCTTGATGGAGTCTCATTAAACGTAAATTGCATTTTTTCGTCCTTTCTTCTCTCTAGAGTAGTAGATGACCTTTTTGAGATTGAGAAGCCAAATAGGAAGGAGGCATGAACAAAATACGGATTTTATGATTTTTTTAGCCAACTATTCCAACCAACTAGCCTGAAGTGTAGTGATAGTTTCAGTCAGTCTTTGTAGATGTAATTACATATTATATGATATGTATTTAGATGATATTACAAGCTTGCTGCGGATGGCAGCATTTAAACGAATTTCGAGTAGACAATGTAATTTTTCGTTGCTTTAGTTTTGGATGCGGGGAGGGTCCTCTTATCAAAAAAATGATGTCTGAAATAAATCATTAAAATATAGGGACATTTTTTGCTTGGCGATATTGCTCTTTGACAAAGAATCTTTTTAGAAAAAGAATGCATTTGATGAGCAGAGGACAAGCCACAACTTTTACGCTAGCCAGTTATCAAATTTTTTACGAGCAGCATGTTCCATAGTGTATACAAAAATTTAATTTTCTACAGACCTGTTCTGCTATTATTTTGACTTCAATAATATTTCATCGTTACAAGGTTCTATTTATGTGACCAGCATTATATTTTCAGGTTGTTTTACCGAAGCCGAAAAATTGGCAGTGAAAAAACAAACCCAAGCGCAAGAGACAGGACAGGAAATTCAAGCGAAATAAAAACTGCTACAGCGCCACGTGCAATAAAAAATTGAGATGTCGAAATACTTAATTGATCGAGTAAATACACTTAAAATGACTTGAATACTTGAGTTCAACGGTTCCATATGCTGATATTTAAAGTTTAGGTGAATACTGTAAACATTACATACACGTTTCCCTTCTCTTCAAGCGGAGTAGCAATGTAATAATTTTGTGTATGCTAAAAAGCTAAAGGATAAAAAATTGCAGAAAAAACTAGTTTTTGTACTTATTTTCATGCTTCATTTTCTAATCCTTTTTCATCTTCCAACTCGAATCAGCATTGATTTTCTTTTTGCTTTCCTTGTTTGTCCAAAATATTATCATCTAAGACCTGAAGTGGAGCAGCGCCCTCCACTTGAAGTAAATATTTGACATGTTTCTAATGATGATTTCTTGCGTTTCTATTATGAGAATAGTAAAAAAGAAGAGGAAAACCCTCTCTTGAATGAAGATGACCTTGTTCTTGACTTTTGTGTCTCTTTCTTTTTCTCTCTCTCTCTCTTTTTGATTTGACCTAGCCAACACGAACAACTTATCATATAAAAATACACTTCTAAAACAGCTATCCTATTAATCCTTTAATATTACCGTTTCAAAAACGAAATTCCATCTGCTCATTTTTTTGCACGCGTAAAAGCAGAAAGAAAATTGTTCAGCAATTTACTCCCCATCGATGATCTCTGTATTAGATATGTTCATGTTTTAATTTTTTATGGCACTGGCACGGCTGATCATCATCTTAAATCACGTTAATATAAGCGTTGAAGCATAAACTGCTGAACTGCGACTGTAAAAGAGAGAGCGTCTCTACAACACCAACCATATCAGCATCCTACACCAATTTTATTTTTCATCATCTTCATCGTCACATTTTTAAATTCAATTCTAAGTTCTCCTGCTGGTTATTATAGTATGCTTTCTTCTCTCCCTGAATACCGGGAATGCCATCATTATAATTTCACTGTGACTGTGAACTGTTCAGCTACACATAGAGCGTTCACTTTTAAAACATCTTGTTCTTCTGATTTTGGCACGGATATCTTGCTCTCCTTTCACATGCATTAGATATCAGGCAGACGTGGAAGAAGGAGAGAGTTTGAAGAAAAAAAAACTTTCTGGTTTAATAAGTCTTTTGCAAGCTTCATCTTTTATAATTTTATTTATCTGTCTGATAAAAAATATCGCACTGACTGGCTGTGACTGAGCCAGATGGGATTATACGAAGTATGTGAACCGTACAGTACAGTCATTAGGAATGCATCCCTTCTGTGAAATGTCATTGAGAGATTATTGAGACTGTTCAGACTACTGTTTGAGTTTTGATGACGATGTTAGGTACAAATCCATTTTAAACTGGTTGACCCTCCAACTGTCGAAAAAAGCACCTTTGTTTCTCAAACGGATTTGGTTGATGGTGCTGGCATGTTGAAAGAAGGAGTCATTGGCTCTAGGTTGTGTCGTGTGTGCCATGTGTGTACATTTTTATTGCATTCCCATATCCTTCGGGATGTTATCCTCTGTGGTAATTTGAAGTGAAATGATGTAAAGTTTTTATTTTATAAATATGTTTTAAAGAACGAGGAAGAAATGGGAGTCAGCAGGAGATAAAGTAATTTTATTAGCCACGCAGACAACTACTGATCAATCTACAAGATAGTTGTGACACTTTCCCTTTTGTCTAGCAACTGTGCGGGAAAGCCATTTATTTCAAAAGGGATTTAATGGTACTAAATTCGCCACCAAACCACTCTACTTCTCCATCAAATCGTCCACCCGTGTTCGTGCTCTGCGCATTCTTTGAACACATTTTTGTACTTCCATTTGAAATGTTTACATTCCCTCATGATTGGAGAACATGACTCATGTTAAAACACTCGGTTTGTTCTATCTTTTAAATATCTACCCCGTTAAAAACTGTTTTAACTGCATGAACGGTGTCTCTATAAATATTTAAGCTCTAAATGTATACATGCCAAAGTAGCGGTTAACTGGCTATGTAAAATCAATTTTAATATATATGTGTTATGTGTCTATTATAATAAAAGAAAACTGTTGACTGACAGTTGGACACCATCGTAGAAAGCGAAAAATACGTGTGCCATTCTACATTTTTAAAAGCATAGCAAGCAACAATAATGCAATCAATCTAGATACTTTTGACCATTTGACAATAGGGACAGCAATCACAGACGATGAGTTTATTATCCAAACACTTGATTTTCTACCAGGAACACACAACGCGACAAAGATTGCTTCTGCTACAACCGCAAATTTACGAGCACACGTTTGTCATTACTTGTTGCTGTTGCTGGGAACAAAAGGCTATTTCTTAAATATAAATATGATGCTATATGAGCAAAAGTAAAAAACATGTCTTTTGTATAACCTATCTCTATATTCAAAGAAGCCTATAGTCCTCTGAACCTTTTCCTTTTAACGTGATTCTGTGTTGCGCTTTTATTGTTCAACAAAACAAGCTACAATGGCTTGTTGAGTGACAACACTATTTTTCAAAAACTCAAAACTTTTATCTCGTATCTTCAGTCGTGCCCGCAATTCGTAGGTAATTGTGATGTAACTCACAAGAGAAAATATTAAAAGCTTTGTTAAAGTAAACTAGTTTTGTAATACGAGGGCTTGATGCATATAGATGCTTAGAAACTAAAAGAAATTTTTAAAACTATTTAAATTATTACATACAAATTCAAAGATTATAACCGTTTTTTTTCTAGCAAAAACCTCTACATTTGTTTTATGCCATTAGTAGGAACTACCACATCAAAAGAATGTGCCTCCAAGATTTTAGGAGTCTTCAAAACCCCTTTACATGTTGGAAATCCAGAATCGCAGTAGTATTCCATGATTCCTTCGTGAATCATAGATATCGCCAAGTAAAACGACATGCTCACCGTACCAGTACTAGCTAGACATGTCACATGCTAAAAATTCAACGCATGTTTGTCAAGAACAAAGCATGCCATTCAACGATAGTAATTTAAATACATTATGCACAAAATATAGGCAGGTCAATGGAATTTTAAACTACTGAAAGTATTATATGCTCTCGTTTACGTGCACTGTTACCAAAGAGAATATTTCTGTCTTTACAATTGCGCATTCTTACTACAAAACGAAGTAAAGTACAAACCATTAAAAGATCATGAAAAGTCAAACAGTCACTCGTACTAAATGCGCCATTATTATTAGAAGACTACATAAGTGCCAGTGTAAGCCTGAATATTGTCTCCGTCTTATTTTCTCTCCTGTTTTTGGCTTTGAACAAACCAACTACAAAACCAATATATGGCATGACATTGTCAACTTCTGAAAGACTGCTTGTCTTCGACTGATGATGTTGAGTAAAGTTAAACATACATACTTTTGAATGATCAACAGTCAAAATGAAAAGAACATTGTCAAGTATTCCTGTTTCATCTTATAATACTTTTTTTTAATGAAAACCGCTATCCAGAATGCTTTTGCCTGTTTTATGTTATTATGTGTGGTCGTATCCAGAGTACAGAATATAATATTACCTCTCAATTGACAATAGCAGCAACCCTTATAGAACTCAATCATGGTTGCCTGTCATCTTTAATTTGATCATTGCGTTTACCTTCCGTAAATACTACGCGTGCATGCAGATATGGTATGAAGAAAACATCAGAACAAGTGAAAACAGAGTTGATCAGAAAGAAATCAAAAGTAAACAGTAGTGCAATGTTGATGTATGTAGAACATTGACATGCGGTTTTGCTCGAGTAAGGCAAATCAGTGTTATCATTCTTTCTTGCGTAATGCAATTACAATAGTGACGCTTTTCCTGAGAGTTCGATATATGCTTTTTATGGCTAGTTGCTAGTAGTGAAAAAGGAAAGTAACGCATTATTATAGTGACGATAGCAAGTAAATGAATAAAATCACGAAATAGCACACTTTTACTCACTCAGACAGCCACTACGGCCACAATCGCTCCATCACAAACAAACACACGACGAGAGTGCATAATATCTTACTTCACTTACTTCGTACTCAGACGGCTTACCTCACTCACTCCATAATGTAATGTGTCCCCACGGATTTTACAGTTTTATTTTCGTATAGAAATGTTAGCATGTAAGTGTAAGTACAAACATGCCGCAGACGTTGACGCTCCTCATCCTACTCATTTGATGGCATATATATGCACACTCAAGAGCCTATA
>JAQIXW010000016.1:0-85963 GCA_034700685.1 Willowsia buskii | reverse complement strand
TTTTTCCTTTAATACTTCTTTCAATGGAGATGATGATGATGAAGGCACGTGCCTCCAATTTACATTTAAATAAAAATGTTTTTTATAAACTGTGCATTTGGTTATTGAAGATGAAAATTATGTTACTGAATAAAAATATGAAGTTAATAAAAATGCAACACTCAAACTATATCAGGAAAAGGAATAAAACTTTATGATTAAAAAGTTTAAAAAAAATTATCAAACATACCTTTTTCATTTCCACTTTACAATTATAGAATTTGGAGTCTTGAATTGGAAAGCAATAAAATCAACCCTGCCAACAACGTCATCGTCGTCATCATTAAGTTTCCTGCAAACAAACTCGCAGTTCATCTCATAATAATAAACATCCATCATCACCCTTTTCCCCTACGCAAGGTATTTACACAACAATATCATTAAGCTGCACAACTGATAATAAAAATGTGTGCACACAACTATACCAACTAACTTTATGTACACAGCAAGGGCTGACACAACACATCATCACTCTATTTATATTTTCTACCCCTTTCTACCAGTATTAAAAATTTTTGTCTAGTCAACATTCGCAAGGACGAGTTTATAATGCTGCTGAAAAATCCTTGCTTAGTATTGCTATGCTACCGACCGTCAGCATACGTAATCATAATCGTCACTCTCCCTTCACGTATGTTAAACTACGCTAGTTGTCATTTCTCACAAAATTAGACGTTAGCGAGCGCCGAATTATATACCTTGGAGAATAATATGCTCATATCTCCTAAAAAAGTACTAAACATGGCGTTGATGAGTATGCATGCCCATAAACTGAAAGAATAAACTCACGCAGGACGTTTGTATAGCAGAAGCAGATCCTCAACTTATCCACCTTCATAAACTACGAACACTATATCATCATTACATCAACCCCGAAACTCTTGACTTTTCTACTTTTATTTTAATAATCCCATGCTGCCATCATCGTACATTCGTTGAACGCAGTTTAATATACATTCTTACAAATATCGCATTAATTGAGGCCTCTATCTATTGTTTACAATAATGACAAGTGATTGGATAAACCCTAGGATTTGGTTATTCATATACGGTCATACATAAAAGTCAGCCAAATTGTAAAATCAATTTCCCTACTGAGGATAATGGATGGTATATATGTGGTATAGTTTTAAAATAGTAATTAAGCTCTTTACTTTTACTCGCTCCTGCCTGCTGTCACTTGAAAGCTGATGATATTGTAAATTCGCATCATCAAAAACGCGAGCGGTTCGCTTCATTATAAGAGTACATATCGATTTTTGTCATCAACTCTCATCATAAATATTACAAATTCCCCCTATCTGTTGTTGCGCAGGATATCATACCAAAAATCATTCTGATATAACATTAAATATTCAAAAAACAAACGTTTGACGTTGGACGCACCATCAATGTAAACTGACAATTTATTGCGTAAATGCACCTATATACATTAAATATGAAGTCATAAACACAGAATAGGTGGGGCATGAGTATTCAGTTGGAAAATAACAAACAAATTTTTATGCTTATTAATTAGAATTATTAGAAAATATACTTTTCCTTCAAGAAATTCAAGAAAACATGGTGGTAGCAGCAAACAAGATTATACGTTTTCCCAAGCCAAATTTCCATATAAATACATACTGAAATGGCAAGTTAAAATGTGTCGAACCGTGTGTTTTTGCAATATATTAAAATAAAAACATGAATAGTATTAAGAAGCATAGTGCAAAAATTTCAAAACACTAAATATAGAGAAAAGACTTGTTACGCACTCAACAAGCAATTTTTCACGACTACCTACACACCAAACCAAACAGTCAACGCTACTTTCTATCCACATGAGACTAACTATCGAAGAACGGGAGTTTTCCAACTTTAGCTCCGACTGTAGCAGAAGCAGAGCAGCAGAGAAACCTAGTAGTCCGTTTATTATTGCTCGCTTGTTTCCCATTTTTTCGAGATATGCAAAAAAGAATTACTGCTGCAAAAGCTTTCATGTGTAAGTGCCTACTCTACGGGATGAGGAAGAGAAGAAAAAGTTAGCAATTTCAGCAAGACATGTAATGGAAGTAAAAGTACACACATATAATACTCTTTTTTTTTGCCTCTGCGTGCTGCTGCATTTTTATACACACACACACACACCATCATCGTAATAATCATATCATATCGTATCGCGTTTGCCGTCCTATTCCATTTCTCCACATGGATTACTTACAACTTTCAAACTTCATGGGAGGATATCATGTCACACTTTTGCGCAACATTTCTTTACACTACTATATGATGACTTGTCTGCCTACTACTTCCAACGGCCGCGGCATGGCAATATATTTTCTCTTATAAAGGAAAAGCTTGAACAGCAACAGAACAACCGGTAGTAGTCTTTCAAAAATAATGTACGTGACTAATATAAGAGTTTGGAAGGAAAGAGAGAGAGGAAAAAAAAGAAATACATAGAAGCTTAGTTTTTTTTCTTCAGTTTCTCCGTTTCTTATCATCATCATCATCATCATCATTCCATCCATATAAAAGCGTAAACAGCATTCACTACTACACCCAGCAGCACAGTTCATTCTCGTCTTGGCGTCGTCGACAACAACATTTCTACCTACGTTGGAACTCTTGTATTTCCAGTTGCTTGTAGCAGCGCCTATATACGACCACCATCATCATCACCGTAAGCTGTATTTGTACTTGTAAGTTAACTGTAATGGCTCTCTTAGGCAAAATGGAAACATTATAGTACACTTTTAATCGCTCCATAACCCTTCTTTTTTCCTACAGAGAATCTCATTGTAGTAAGTATAAACTCCACCTACTATTACTCCTATAAACTATATACCAGTTGTTGTTTTTTCAATGGGAAAGTTCAATAAAATCCTGAAAATTTTTGCACATTATTTTTAATGGTTCTTTTCCTTTCTGTGTACCTATGTGTCCATGAGATGAGGAGGAAAAAAACGTTTTATCTATTGTTTTGATGTTGGCGGTGATACTGTTACTTGTATGTATTTGTTTTTGTAATGCTTACAATTTTTTGTATTCCCGTTTTATCATCATCATCGTCGTCAATTTCGTCTTCTTTTCCAGCTCATTTTTTCAAAAAGTTCCACTCTCTTGCAGCATTGTAATCAGTTAATGGGAGAAATGGAAACGATAAAAAGGCTAAATGGTTGTGTCTAGAAGGAATACCATGTTTGCATAGTAGTAGCATTTTGGGTTGAAGTGTTACATATTACTGGATGTCCTATTTTTCTGTTCTTAAATAATCCTTTGCTGTATTAAAGTTCTTACTGCTCGTTAAGAAAGAGACATATTTGCTTATGCTTACTTTTACGAGTCATTGATTCCATTACAAATGAAAGGAGCACATCAAAATCGGTCATATTGATAATTGTTATGAAGTCGCAGTATACGCAGCAGAGTGCTATTAAATATTTGCCAGCAGACAATCATAAAGTTAGGTACAGACACGTGTAAATATTTTTGCGTGTGAATATGCCTTTCAGATGGAAGTGCCATTCGTTTTGATATGTTATTCAGAAAGGTGATGATTGGCTGATTTTCTATTTTCCACGGAGGTGGTGTCGGTGTATGTAGATTGCCTATTTGCTCGAAATTGCATGGGTTGACAATAAATATTAATAGGTGTTGTAATAGGATTATTAGTTTTGACAGGTTTGCAAGGCGGGAGGTTTCTGTATTGGCATGTCAAATTCCCATATTATATGAAGCCAACAAAGTACTCTTGATATGGTCGCCTATAATAAAAACCCGATACACTTTATTGAACGCACAAAATGTATTATTGGAATTTATGCTGTTTATTAAGGCAAAAAAACATTTGGCTCAACGATGAGAGAGGACTACTCTCATGCATTTATAATGTTCTACCAACGGAATTCAAAAATTACGCAAGGCAATACTGTAGAAAGGAAAAGCGCTTGCATGTAACCTCGATATAAACAACTCATATCATTTGCCAAAGGAATTTTGAAATAATTTTTTCATCAAACTATAGCGTGACACAAACTCAATTCGTTAACCATAATGCACATTTAAAAGATTTTTAAGGAACTGCGATTACCTCAGGCATAAACACAAAAAGGTAATATTTGCATAAACAGCAATTTTCGTAAACAATTTATTTAAAGTAGCATATCCGGTCAAGTGAAGAACGGTTAGATTTAGAAAATATGAGACTCTATTCGTAGGTATATAGCTATAGATGTGTCCACATTTATGCTTATTTCGTCACCAAACATGATGAAGAACCTATACTTATAGTAATGCAGCTTCAACTTTTCATGCAAATATATGAATATTATGACTCTTTCAGCTCAAATCTAATGATTATGTTTATAACAGACTAAAAATGTCCAAATATATCCTTGGTCCAGTGCTTAAAGTAACACGGAAATACACAAAAATTCATGGTGAACGTAAGAAAAGAGCTAAAACTGCGGCAATGAGTTCTGGAAACTCAACCAGAGCAATTTATACCACTGGCATTCCCTGCACTAACATTTTACAAACCGCACAGGAAAAAATCTATTCCCTTCTCTTTCGTTTCCTGTTGGAATGGAAAAGGGCAACATGTCAAAATTGCATTATAAACTGCTTTCACTTTAATACTTATTACGCAAGTTTTTGATAATAACTCAATACACTTTCTTTCTTCTAGTCTACATTTCATTGCCCAGAGTCAAAAGCTGATGGTGGTGGTAGTGCACACAGAGCAAAAGTATAAAAAAAACATTAAAAATAGTAACAAGGCACTAGAGAGAGGAAAAAGAAAGGAAACCGCAGAACTAGGGAAGGAGTAAACGAGAGAAGGAGGCGTATTTCTTACTTTTCTTTCACTCTGTAGTTATATGCACACACAAGTTCCTCTCATGACTTTTCCCATGCAAGCCGCTGTAAAAGACTACACATTAGCACACATTCATGATGACGATGAAGAAATATTTAACTCTCTCTCTCTTTCTGCTTCAAGTGAAAGTATTTTCGATGCTGTTATTTAGACAAGAAAATAACAAAGCGTGTGAGATTCCTTCAAAAGCATGCAAAGTAGTTTGTTTTAAAGGGACCTCCTCTAAAATAGTAAAAGTAAGTAATCAAACGAAAAACACAACAGAAAATGCCAACTTTGTTGTAAAAAGAAAGAACATAAAAACCATATAGTTTCTAGTTTCTACGCATATATGCACATATCATCATTTTAGCTTGCTGCCTGCACAGAAAAAATATCACTCTGTGCACCATTAGTGTACACAGAAAGGGAAAATTAAGACATCAAAGTTGTTACGTCCCACAAGGCAACTTATTTTCTTTCATGCTTGCTTAAAAGTATATGTTTATGGTGTATAGCATAAAGTGTAAGCAGCAATTCTGCATGATTATTATACGAATATCAATATTATGAAGGGTACAAAAACATGTTTTTTCCCGGTAGGTACCCATGTGATTGTTTTCATCGTCAACGATGCATGCATGCACACTTCACATAAAAGCCCAAAACATATGTATGAATATATATACACACGGCTGTCCAAATTAATATACTAGAAAGCATTTTTCATATTATATGCAACCCTTCCAGAGAAAAAGTTAGTAGTCTTTGTATATAGAGCAAGTTCATTATGTAAAACGTCGTGATAATCAGAGGCATACAATAGTAGAGAGATATTCATTCACACAGTGAAAATAAATATATGGGGATGTGAAAAACAGTTTTGCCTACTTTCCGCACGTAATTTCCATACTGGGGAAATACAATAACGAGCAGTGTAGAAAAAGAAGCAAGCAAGAGCAACGAAAAACTGGCGGAGCGAAACTTGCTGTACAACTTTATGGAAAGTGCAAGTGGAAACATGACATGTGCGTATTACACAGCAGCAGTACAAAAACAGCAAAGATTTTTTAACAACAAAACTAATGAAAGTCTTCTAGCATTTGGTGATTTTTTTGGGTACGTGCATTGTTCGTAAATAGTAGTAGTACGTACAACCATGGTGTGCGCATTTATAAATCTGTGTACTGGTCTCATAAAACTCACAATCTCAAAAACTCTCTCTAGCTCTCCATTTCTATCACATTTTGGAGAGAAAAAAATGTGGAAAGTCATGTGAAAGTTTGTTTAAAATGAAAGAATGTAAATGGCATATAGAGAACCGCGACGATCAACTGGGAAATCACCAAAACAAGAACTAACGAGGCAGCGTGGAGCTATATACACCCGAGTATGTATGCATTTATTCAAATATCAAGTTACTTTTTATGTCTCACTCTCACCTCGTCTATCATATCAAAAACCATGAATCATTTTACGAGCTTTGGTGCTCTCCACGGTGAAAGAACGTGCACCCAGGAAAACATGTATGCAGAATATGAACACAATGGCAGCACTGCGATAAGTAGGAATATTAAAGTAAGTAGTAAGATGGTAATAATGTTGCTGCCATTAACTTGATTTTACTCTCTGATTCTGATACGGGAGCATGAGAAAGCTCTTAAGTTATAACTTATAAACAACTTTTAGCTGTAAAGAATATGTCATCTATTCTACCTTTTAACACACGTGAATAGGGAAAAAATGAATGCAGAAAAGTTTCGTGGTGTTGCATTCGACGGAAATGGTAAGGGTGAACCCCACCAACTACACTTTTTTTACTCCTTCACCATGTTACACTGCACACTTTCTCCTCTATAATGATCTCATAATTTAGTATATTAGTACACGTTCACAGTTAACTATGGTTTGTATAAAGAAGTACTACTTTTACTAGTGATAATGACATAAAGAGTTTATTTGAAATTATTATCCCAAATTGTGTACACTTATTGAAATTAAACGTTTTACATTTGACGACTTTCATACACATGTGATCAGATACATTTTACGTGATATTTTGAAAGCGTGTGTAATATACTAGTACATTTTTACAAGGGTGTAAAATTCAATGTTTATCGCGACGTGAACTCTCATCTCTCTCCGGGCTCTTTCCTGTTTTGATATTTTCTTCATCTCTCGTTTTCTTTGACTCATGCCTACGAAAAGGTATGCAGCAAATATGCACGACATATAAAGTTGCTATTCTCCTTCCCAATTTTCATTCTTGCATATCATTATAAGCAATCGAATTATTGTTGTTCACAGTACCTATACGCAGCCAGTCTACTATACGCTTTCGACATTATAGCCACTTTTTGTGTTGAAATCGGAATAACCAGCAGGCAATAGAAACACAAACACACCAGTGTATACCTTGTGCATACGCCCAGTCCCAGATGAGGAAAGAAGTGAAAGCTGACATGAAACACCACAATACTTTTAGAGTATAATGCATTCATCAGATTACATTATACTACTACTTGCCACACCGTGGTAGGTTACATATGCACAAAAAGCGATTCATATCAGCCACATCATCATCATCAACAGCACCAACAACAACGGAAAACGACATGCATTTTAGTTGCTCGTAGAGTTGAACATTCTTTCTATTTTCATTTTCATTCGATGCCATACTAAAAAAATGATGAAGATGACGATGACAGAGTTTATTGCACGAATTGCTATATATATGGAACTTTTCTGCCGCGGAATATGTACGTACATGGAAGACATTTAATGTTGCCATTCATTCAAATTTTTCATAAAGGTTCGCTCACGCTGCCGTATAACCGCTGACACATTGCTGGAAACATATAAATATTCAACTAGCCAATTTCTAGTAGATGTATGCAAACACATGCACAAAGCTTTTGCCTGTAACAAAAAGTCAAAATTCTTTTTACTGGCCTTCACGACGACTGCAGTGCCTCCTTCAACAAAGCCAATATTAATAATAAAAATAAAATGAATGCCAATATCAAATTCTACAAATATGTAGACAAGGAAGGGAAGAAAAAAGGAAGTAAAAGCAAAGGCAGTTATATGAATAGACTAGAAAATTGCTCTGACTACTGGAGAATAATTCAAGGTAAAAGAAGAAAAAGGTATAGAAGAAATAAGAAGAATGACGGCGGGACGGGAGAAAAATAGAGGAAATAGGGTGCTGTTACCGCCGCCAACGCGAATAAACTATGTGGAACGTGTGCATGCTATTTGCTACACGATGCATGCATGCGAGAGAGAGGATACAGGTTTTTTTGAATGCAAAGAGCGAAGAAGTGTGAATGTTCTCTTCTTTTGAATTGGGAAAGAAACGTTGTAGGAAGCAAGTGGCACTGCTGTATATAAATGTTCACGGATAGAGAAGCGAGTGAGTGAATGCAATTTTGATTTAATGCGTTACACACTTTACATTATACTTGCTCCATTGGCTTCATACAAACTTCCAATTTCATTCTATTTTCTTTGCCGTGTTGAAAATCTAACGAATCTACACAAAAATTGTATCGTTTCACAAAGGAAAGGGGGATGACTTTACTAAAGTATAACGTATATATAGACAAGGTAGTACTTGGTTTCATTCACATCATCGTGTATGAAGATAGTGTGTTTGTGTTATTAAATATTACGCATGTGAAATGTGTGTAAGTACCTAAACATACCTTTAAATTATGCAGATTGACGATTCAGCACGTTTGAATGCTTAAATAATACACATTGTATATCAACTATCGACTGTAGTAACTAACTCTATTAAAACTACTAAGCATGCTGCAGTCCTTAGGTGGTATTGTGCGTGCAGTGGAGGAGCGACAAGGACGGTTGGTTGATGATGACGTGACACTAGTAGAATTTTTTTTATTCACAATCAAACCGGAGCAGAGACATGCATTCGAGCTAAAAGTTACAGAATCAAACGAAAAAAGAAAGAATTCCCCTTCGTATTTCTTTCCTTCCGAAAGTACAACAACCACAAGAAATAATTGCGTTAACTCAAAACACCCAAGTATGCTACAGAGTATTTTATGCATATATTACAACATTATAGAGTCATTCAAAGGAGAAGTAGGAGTAGTGGGAAAGAGGGAAAGTATACGGCGGCACTTTTACTTCCAGGATTTGGTTACTTTTACCTCCTTCCATCACCCTTTGTTATTAAACTAATGTGCATTATATTTACTTCACTTGACTTGCATCACACCAACACACTCACGAAAGATCTATGTTAAAGATATACCTCATACCCACTATACCCACCTACTTTACGTTTCAGCTCACACACAGCGCTCCACACTACTCGCCCCCTCACAATTCAGATCTCATATCATTATTGCTTCACTGTATAATAATAACTATAACAATCAATCGTTTCTTCGTCACCAACGTCACATTTTACATTCCTACTCAAACCGTCATCGTTCTCTCATCATCAGAGCCATCCACCCTCCCCTCTCCTCATCAAATCCGGGGCAAACAGGAGGGACGATGAACAAGAAAGGTAAAGTATATAAGCATGTGATATGCAAACTTGCAAAGTGGAGAGATGAAAACAAATACAGTTTTTGCTTGATTATTGTTCGTGGGCTGAGTACGATGCGTGAAATAAATGACAGACAGCTAGTACTCTTCCTCCATCCTCCTATTCATTTTCTTCTCTGTATAGTGTAAAACATAAACAAATTCGGGCATACCAGCAGTTTACATCCATAGATGTATAGATAACACTGTTTTGCACTAAAAATATATGTATATACACTCATGATTTTACATCATCATCATCATCATGGATCCTTTTGGAACATTCATTCAGGCATAGGAAACTTTTACTAGTGGATTCACCCTTCGGTTTTTATTGCACCACCAGTACAAATGATGGTGACGAGAACGACACGATGACAATCCACTCTTAACCATGGTTCGGCTCTTTGGCTGCTTCTGATAGTGATACGAGTGATACAATTACGCAACAACTGACAATAAAATCGTCAAGTAGTTTGGATACGCGATGTGAAAAAAAGAGTCTTTTTCGAGGAGCGACAAGTGAATTGAGATGGTCCAATGAGCATGAACGTAAGTATAAATAAATTGAAGGAGATATACATCTATATTCAACGGAGTTTGCTATAGTGTAGCCATGTGCTGTGTGTGAGAGGTAAGTTTACAGGTAAGTTTATCATTACGCGCAGTAGTAAGCTCACAAGTGCTACACGAGAGTCTGACGACTACGCCTTATGTACACAAATAACACGTCATCATGATGCATTTTTTTCTGGACGGATAGTAAAAGAAGAAACTCGGTTAAATGAAAAGTTCAAACTGTATTAACGAGATAAGTTGGAAAAGTGGAAAGAAGACACTGCTGTCGTTATAAGAAAATGGAGAATCCTGCTGGTGTACTAGAAAAAGATGAGGTGCCTCGTCAATATTTTTGTATCGATCCATTTACCTTTCGTTTCAACACAAAATATATGAACCATGTATTCATATGTTGGAGACTTTGAGAGCACGGCAAAATAATATGCAATTTAGAGAAACGAGAAGGATTTTCTAGTGCGAGTTTCATATTAAAACCTGAAAGTAAAACGCGTTATGTCCAAAGCACATAAATCATTCTGATGGACATCAAAGTAAAAATACATAAATCAATGGAATTTTCCCACTTCCACAAATTCATTCCTTTCATGAGATTTTCATTCATATAATATTATCACATTGCATTGTCATTTACTTTAGTACTCATGCACCTATGCCAGAGAGCATTGTCATCATAAAATCCAACAAATCTTCATGCAGTACTTTATTCGACAAAAATGCATGCATGCATGTTTGTTTTCGACGATTCGACTGTTGGTCTAAAAGAAGGTGTCGACAAAAATCGATTGTGCGGCTATTGCAGAGCAAACAGAAATTTGCGTTTTCATTCAGGATTTATAGTAAGGGTAAGTAAGGTAAATCATGCACAAGGAACGTGTATGCAAACCCTTTCCAGGACAAATCTGTATACATTTTTTATATAAACGTATAATGCATCGCTCTTTTTTCAACTTTCTTTGGATTGTTTTTAATGGAGCTAAAAATAACAGCAAAATACTTTTAAAAGTTTTCAACAAAAAAACTTTTACTGTATATATAGCATAGTTTTTTCAGGCTACTGAAATAACTTTTCAGAGTAGTTCAAAGCGTCAATTACATTGGAAAACAAAGCATACGATACATACATGTTACGAAACGAATTACGCTATTTCAAAACATGCATAGTGTAAAATTGTAAAAAGACAAACTTGCAATTCTACTGTTGTCGTTTATTCTGCGTTATATTTTTATATTCAATTTCCGCAGATGACACTTTACAATTTTTATGAAACAAAGTGGGCTTAAAAAGCCAAATAATCTCCTGGTAGAGGTATTGGTAAATACTCTATTGTCCTGTTTGTGTTTCCTCGGTGGTTTGGCCTGTCTGATGATATATAGTGGAGAGTTGAGTTGGAGCAGTGATTAGGCATTCTGTGAAAATCTGGGAAAGCCCAACAAAATGTGTCTTCATTCTAAAAAGTGAACTTTATGATAAAATTTTAAGTTCCCTACAGGGTACCATAGTCTTAAGACAAGACTTACCGGAAGAAGCTTAAAATAAGAAATTATAAACATGCTACAGCTGCCGGCGGGTATCCCTTATTCGAGGTTTCTGGGAGCATTTTTGAGTTTTTTGGAACGGAATCATGCATGAATCTGCGATAGCATGGGAACTTTTTGTACCCTTTTCATCATGCGTGCTCTTTCTTACATAATATAATATTTAAGCATTGCTGGAGAAAAAGTGGAAAATAAAGAAGCGTGGAAGAATATTAGTTCTTATACTACTTTAAGTCAAGCAAGTATCTTCTTGACTTTTCTAGGAGCAGACAAGCCACTTGAATCCCACACTGTTATAATATGTAAGTATTTTTCCCCGATACAGCAAGAAAAGTATTAAGAGGAAAGAGAAAGCCTCTTAACGAAAAAAACTTAAGACGATAGCACAGGGATCCACCACCGCGTCCTCGTCTTGTTCCGCTTAAGAATCTTTCAGGATGAGAAAGTGAAATTAGGAATTAAACTAAAAATGCTGGACGGATAATATTATAGTATGAATGGGAATAGAGCAGCACAAGAGACTGTCAGAGTTGTTGACTTACTCCTCTCTTCTTGTGCGAGTATTTTTACCAAAGAATCAAAGTACGAGTTTGCAATCCTCTCCGAGACAAGACATGATGCCAACCACAATAGACTTCTTGAAAGTATAGTCATAGTCATATGGTTTATAAGGGTAATAATAATATCAGGCCCTCCAACCAAACCTTGTATTTATTCATTGCCTTCTTTATGTAATGAAGAGGTGATTGCTTAACACAACATGTTTCAGTACATATAGGTGGCTGAAAATTACCTTGGGTAGACTTTCCTCTTGTTTTGCTTATTATTAAAACTTATATGAAACCTCTGGGAACGGTAAAAGGGTTTAGAAAAACAAAACTTTACGTAAAACTAATCTTGTCCCTGTTCAGACATTTCATCCAGAAACACTTGTTCTCCTTCTCACTAAACACCTACACATTGTGCGCAATGATAAGTTGAAGCAATAATAGTAGCAACAGAAAAAAGAGATGCGACTTCACTAGTATACGTTGGTATAGACATTTAGACATAGCTGGTGAGTAAAAAGGGCTGTAGTTAACCACAGCTCTCCAATCTGCTCTTCGCAAATGTTAATAATTAAATGGGTTCCTTCTCAGCTCGCCAGTGTTACATCTTTTCTCGTGCGTTCGGCGAATTCCTACCTAGAAATTAGCGTGAAAATATCGACCAGAACCAGAGAAAATGAAATACGCACTTTTTATGCTTTATGTATGTACATGAGTTGTTTTCGTGGATAGGTAGCATATATAGAGGATAAACTATCATGTACAATGTGTTTAGAGCTTGTTAGTGTTAAAAAGTTTAGGATATATAGGACTTTTAGCTTGAAACTTATGAGAGTGTTGTGCTCGGGTAATTCTAGGTCTTTAGGAAAGTAGTGCTTTTATATTTTACGTTAATTATTTTTTTCGGAAGACAGGTGCACTGTTCAGTGTTTTAAGATTTCATTACCTTGATGGGAAAAGTTTTTCCCAGCACAAACAACACAAGCAAACTCATCTTCAGCAGAGTGTTACAAATTATTACATGCGCAATGTATGCCAACACAACTGTGATTACCTATTACCTATATGAACGAAAGTAAAATGGGTGGTGTTTCTCAGAACCGGAAAAATCTCAATTTTTCAGGGGTAGGGAGATTATTCGGTCAATAAATACTAAACTTAAACATAGTACAAAACAAAGAAATCGATTTTTTTAGACAGCTGACTCGGTCAAAATGTCATCAACTTCTGCTATATCAAAAATCAAAATGAAATTTGGAGACTCATAGAAGCAATGCCGTCAATTGAATTTTAGTAGATACATTACATATAAAAGTATCTTTAAAGATAAAGTCTTTGAGTCAATCAACCAGGAAGTTATCATCATCATGACATATATTACTATCTTACTTTTTCTTATGTATTCCAGTGGTCCGATGGTCTATGCACATTTCATGGAATAAGTACTTTCCCTTTCTTAAGAGAACTTGAAATATAAAACAGAAAATAAGATTACTATTCCCTACCGTCTATGGTCTACATTTTCGAGTAACACAGACATAGAACAACTTTGGTAAGCATCACAATCTAGCTGACTGATGATGGCTGAGGCTTGAACCGAAAAAAATTGCACAGGACCCAAGGTCCTACTTTTGAACATCTTTTTACTTTGTCTTATTTCCCTCACCTCATATGGTGCAATGTGTTTGTTATGCTCTTCTCGGGCTGTCTCCAGTTTCCCATTACGACGATGGTCCTTCTTGTCTGCTTTTTTTCTTTTCTCCTTCCATCCAGATTCAAGTCATCTGGTGACACTCCTGCTGCTGCTGTTGTTACCAGTGCAATACTTGGTGATAATGTAGCCTTCATGCTCTATAGAACATTCAATTTGTATACAATGCCATTAGTGCAGCCACCACAACATTACAAGAGCTACCAAATGAAAAAAACCGGTGGACTCCTTTTCCTTCCTCTGGATAATAATAATGCAATAACAGTCACATAGGTGCTGTATGAAAACGCGTGGTGCATACACTGTAAAAAAAACTTTATCCAAGAAGACTCGATGTTATTGGGGAATTATGGCTGAGAGTTGTTCCAATGCGCGATGGGATACATAGATAGCAATTGTACTTCTTGGGTTTTTCTTGTTAATGCTTGTTTCTTGCCTCGTATATTTCTCGTGTCATTGTATAACATCAATGCAGTTACGGATCTGAGCGGCATAGTAAAGCAGTGTAGATTTGAAGATATATATATATGTACATACGTTCGCACCTATACTTCCAACAAATACGTGCTCACTCTCTCCTCTGACCCGGTACACTTTTCTTAGGACTTGGTATACAAATCAACTTGGCATGTGTAATAATAATCATCCTCATTCCTGCTGTCTTGGAATAGTACGACTCGAACATTCAAGTCAAGTACCACTACAAGACGTGTACAATGAAAGAATCTTCTCACTTTCACAGGCCTACGTTTCCGCCCTTCTTAGAGTATTTTCAAAGAAAAGTGGAAGATTACCGAATTCGTGCGAAAAGCGTTCTCAAGTCTCATCTTCCCTTTCCTTCTTTACTTTTACTTTTTGCACTGCAATCGCTTTGCTTCCACATCCGCTCGAGCTCTCTTTCTTTAAGTCAAGAGATCCATGACAGGAATTTGTCGTTTTATTATGATGAGATTTTTGTCGGTGCCTCTTACTCCCTTACATCATCTACCCTCATCTATATCCTGTACATATACTCATATTCTCAACCCACTTCTTTCAGCATAATATCTATTTATATATAAAGTGTAATAGAGATATGCCATGCTGTCCCATTTCTCGCTCTCGTCTACCACTCCTCTTTCTTCCGTTTCATTTTCAGTTCCATGCTGCATTCAGCCTTCCTCAAAAAAGGATTAATGTCTTTCCTTTTTAAACAACTTTGCAGGAAGAGAGAAAAAGATATCGAACAGAGGAAAGAAAGAGTCAAATGCTAAGACGTATGTTAAATGCATAGAGTGACCCTTCTCCAGTACTGATATTTGAAAGTATAATGAATGAAATATTAACTTTGTCCTCGACCATTTTTCTCTGGATTTTATCCTCTTCTGAAGTTTTTCAGATTAGCAAATGAAAAAAGAGAAAAGAAAGAGTGTGCATACCTAAGGCTTACACCTGAGCACATACTTACAAGACATTACATTACATGTCTGCGCATATTGTTTTTGTCCCTACACAAATTCTCCCTACCGCCATCAGATTTGGAGAGAGTAAAATGGCGAAAAAGATCGTCATATTATTATGAATTGTTATGCAGACAAACCTCGTTTGATATATGCATGTGACATGCTGAATCTGAATTCTTCAGAATACCAAACACACAAAAAACGGCGAGACGAGAAAGTATGGGATCTTCTAGTCTTGTTCTCTGCTATTCTCATCATCACATTGCCATCGGAGAGAATCACGTTGAGTTCATTTTTCTCTTTTGTGATGTGTGAGAATGCATAATAGAGGTGGTGTGGTGTTGGCGTACAGTTGTGGTGGGTACACTGTGCATAAATTTATCTCTAATACCTAACGGCTTTCCCGTCAGAATCTGAATAATCTTCTCGTTTGACACTTCCTATTTTCGCTCTCTCCAGTTCTTCTTCTTCATGACGGGGAATAAAAAACTGGTAGGCAGAAAGTAACAAAACTGTGATGAAAACTTTTAGAACCTGTAAGTCCAATGTATCAGGAAAACATACCTTCTCTCTGATATACAAAGTTATGCAGAGACCGCATGGATTGACCTAAATTGAATCTGGGTTTGTGTTTATCCGGCCTCCTTACAGAATGAAATGAGTCATATGACTCTTTAAGATAAGGGGGCGTGGGAATAATGTATTTTATGCATGAGTTCAAGCGGGAAGAAGCAATGCTAAAAATTTCTGAATTTGTGACAAAACATCTTATTCTGTTTTTTATCCTGAAAATATAATAAAATCATTTTTTATTCATCATTTCTGCACAAGACATGAATGTTTCTCTTAACTTGGTCATGGGTTGGGAATGTTTGGGATCAATGTTGAATGTCGTATTTGTGTACAATATAATAAGTATAATCTCATACAATATGTGTGCGTACAAAACAAACTTCAAGTTGTCCTACTTCTCTTATAGACTCTATCAGGACAGAAGTAGGTATAAGCTTTGTAATTTTTTTTTTCGTGAATTGCTGTTGAGATTATAGTTTGTTTAGGTGTGAGTTTTTTTTAATATATACGAAAGAATGTAAGACTAGGTGAACATGAAGTGGGTGGGTATTTTTGCCATACTAATATACATCAATGTCGAGTTCCATGTAAAATGTAAATAGCCTCACGTATTAAAAAAGAAATGTATTTTGTTGGCAGTACTAAAAGTATTTTGTCTACGTTGTCGTCAATACTATATACTTTGCTTTTTTATAGGTTTCACCATGTCTCCTTCCTACTCCCACCACTACCATACGTCTTGCCATATTGCAATTGCTTCATTCAAAATCGGTCTCCAACCGATCTATTCAGTCATCTACAAGTACACACAGGAAAATAAAAGAGCACATGCAAAATGCATGAGGATATGTAAAAAAGTGATTTTTACATCACGATAGAAAAAAGGGAAAGAGAAGAAGTACGAAAAAAGTGAAGTAAAACGACTTGGATTATTCTAACTAAGCACCGTCATCATCATCATCATCAGAAAGTAAAAGTATACATGTTTGTTGGAAACATATATTTAAGGTATATCTTGTAGTAAACGTAATACAACATGTACGTGCTTTTCACAAGTAGAATTTGCCAGATTGAACATTCCTTAAGTCCTCCCTGTCGTATATATGTCTCGAAAAAGGATGGCATCCTTTGCTTCCCGGAATTCACTAAGCGAATCAAAGACACATCGAACGAATAAAGAGAGATTCTAGGAAAATAGCGCCAGCAGCAGAAATGCATAATGTGTGAGTACTTTGAAAAAGGAAAAACAGAAAAGGGGAAGTAATGTAAAAATTCTAGAGCGAGGAATGAAAATCCATTTTACAATACGCAATTCCTAGTTTTCAGCAAAACACCAGCATTCCAGGTTCACTTGCTCAAAATATAACCAAAGTACGTATAAGTATGCACGATCAGCACAACAACGACCATATGCGTGCACTTTAAATAAAAACAGAACAGTTGTGAAATTTTATATGTACGACTGATGGCAAATGTAGGTGTAGAAAACAAATATATAAGAGAAATGGAAATGACATTGGAATGTTGTGGAATATATTGTTTACCATCCATCCATCCTTCCATCTTGTGTATCCAGCGGGGCTCGTTAATATACAGCCCCGGCATTTGTGAGCCATTGTGAAAATAAATAGACACTGTGGGATCTTTGTGTTCCAGCATTTGTGTTTGGGATCAAGGAAAAATTATGCATTAATCAAATGCTTCATTTATAATCTGAAATTTGATACAAACATGTTTTGTTTACCCGGTTTGAGTTACATGTACGTTTCAAACTGATACTGTTATATTAAGCATCACTTCAGAGCTCATGATGAAGAGCACACATATCTATTTCATATTTCCCGTTAACCATTCCTTAACCTTCGATATTTCGATGGTGTAAATGGAATTGCATACATACATTTGATGCTTTGAAGTTGGAAACCTATCCGGAGGGATAGTTGCAAAATATCACCATTGTGTCATGTCATGTATTAACCTTTGCGTAACGAGCTAGCAAAAAATTCTGAACAACAATACTTGCAAAATACGCTTGAAAGAAATAAAAAAGGTAGGTGTAAAAGCATGAATGAGCTATTATTCACATATTAGTAATATGTGATGATAATGTGTTTATTTCCTGAAAATGTGCATTTGCGAATCCAGCGCTTAAATGGACCCTGAATTTGTTTTAAACTTGGGTAGAATGAAACAATTCAAGATTACGTGGGTGTAGTGAGTGTGTAGTTCCTCTCCCTTTTAAAAGTAACATGAATCAGACCAAACTACATTTCGTGTGTATCCTGGCGTGCGGCTACTATCTAACTGGGAAAACAACATCAAAACAAGCATTATCATCATCCACATCAGACATTATGTTTTGTTACTGGTCACAAACGTACCTTATCCCTACACATTAAACACTGTACCTCTGTGATGTTTGCTACTACTTTGAGTTGAGTGAGAGGAATCGAAGCGAGAAAAAGAGCAACAACCAAAACTCAAAGAGTTTTGCGTACCCATCTACACTCGCATGCACCATCAATAATATACAAAAGAAGCATTGTTTGCCCACACACATCCTTTACGCGAATTAAATGTACATACATATACCCACTTTCTATGTGAAACCTTTCATGCAAAAATATTTGCAAACGTGAATGTGCTTACACTATTGCAGATATTTATTGGCATCCTTTTCTCATATATATGGTAAGCATGTCTACTTTGCACCTTTTTCTCGCGTCTCTTCTTTTATCACGGAGAAGAAAAGTTTTTTAATGTTGCAGAAAGGCACACATACGCCTTTCTCTCATCGTTTCCCATGCTTTAAAATCACTTTTGTTCTAACTGAGGCACTTTGTTCTCCATTCTCCTGACTGAGAGAGAGGGCAAAATGATGATGATGATGATAGTAATAAGTTATGCAAAATGTATCTTCCAGCAACTTTATACTGTTCAGGAAGAAGCAAAAAATAAAGATGGTGTGCGTAAGCTCACAACGCTTGTCCCAGGTTTTGACCCAGTGCACAGGATCCCCAGATAGATATTACCTATACATTACGAAGCATTTAAAATAGTTACACCGGTGTAACTTTTTACGTGGTATCTGTATATATGTGAGAAACAAAAACTGCCAAAGGTCATAGTTCTCCGAGTGTCGTGCTCATGTACTACACGCCTTTACAAGACTAGAGGGAGACAAGTAGAATTTCGCTTGAAGCATTTAACCACAAAATGAACTTTTTCCTCGGAAGAGTCGGTTGTCTACCTATGAATACACGAGAAGCATAAAGTATGGTGCTCTTCTTGGAATATCTAGTGGCTTATAAATTCACTGGGGCATTTGTGTATACAATAAACATTTAAGTGTAGGTAAGTAATGCGTACATATTGTGCTAAAATAACAAGTATTAGAAAGAACAAACCCTTTCATTCTTTATAAGCATGTGTACATTATACTGTGGAATAAATCTCCGGTTTTCACTTTACTTTATATCCTGCATTAAGTCCCACCACCACCGCTCTCTCGCTTGCTTTTATGTATTGTGCCATTCCACGAGGTTGACAGCTAACCAGTTCACCCGGACCACTCTAATAAGAGCAGCAGCAAGCGGTATTTTTCGTATTGCAAAGAACTGGGTACGAATTTGGGTCTTCTCCATTGTCATGCAATATGCATATATATTCTCTTATAGTACGATAGAGTAGTAAAGACTACTTTAGTACAGGCTACAACAGTTGTGGGAACAAAGCCCGCTTTCTATTCTCGTCCCTTCTTTTACTCTTTTACTTGCCTAGTTAATATCACAAGGGAGCAAAGGACATCAACAATTCTGCTGTTAATATACAATGAACTACAGACATATTGTTACTCCAAAAGATCGGCCTTGTACACATAAATAGTACAGGAAAACCCGGAAGAGTATCCAGTTTTTAATGGAAGGAAGCCACTTTGCTCACTACAAGAAGAAGTGTATAATAATGACAATGACAATAAGAGGAAAAAACTGAAACAGTGGCAGTGGCACACACTACAACTTACATATTCACATATTACATAATATCTAGCCCATTTCGAATCACATTCCATTATCCTTTCTTTTCCCTGCTTCCTTCGCCAACAAACCATGATAAACCCACAACCGAAAACCAAGGCAAGAGACGTCACATGTCACCCAGCATTCACAATGCCATCCACAAAAAGTACAATTTTCTTTAGCTTGTATATCGTTTAAAAGTAAAGGATGTGTGAAACCTAGCGGGGAACATTTCCTCATGATGGAATGGTTTAGCGAAAAACAACAGCTAGATCTACAAAACTACCAAATGTTTGAAAATGTAAGGATTAAACCGAAATGATTTGAGAATAAGCACCAACACGCTTTTAAGCCATAGTTTTACTTAAGCAGTACTCCAAGTATGGGATTTACGGCTTTGCCGGAACTGCCATCGCTGCGCTAGAACAAAATTCGCAACAGTTCTAACGCTATATAGTGAATGAATGCTCATGCATCCCTCTTTTAGCTATAAACCATATTGTCGCGGTGACGTGATCATATCGCAAAGAGCTTGCAGCAGAAGCAGCACTCAAAGAATAAAATTGCATCACGAGAAGATAACAATGATGTGGATCAAGTGTATGAAGGCAGTATATTTTTATGCATACTTTATGAACACAAAGATAATTTAAAGATATTTGCAGAGCATTTTGGATTCAATGAGTGTCTCACAATAATGGTAAGTGCTCACTGTCTAAGTGTTTAGACTTCGAGTTTGAAGGAAGCATTAAACAGAGCGAGCATTTTACTGACGATGGAATTATTTCGTGATTCTGCGGTGGTTTTGATATTTCCATTTTATAAATCGGACAAATCAATCAAATAAATGCGAGAATGAGACTATGCACATACAACGATACAACCTAGAGGGTTTTTCTATCATCCTATTTGGTACTCTTACGGAAAGATACATGAATGCTCTATGAAGCCGGTCAAGTACAAATACCAAACCAATGACTCTGTTGAGGCTGAAGTTTTGGACGACGACCTTTGAGTTTTTATGCATGTTATTTAATAAAATGTTAACTCGACATTATGTTCCCTTCATTGTGCTTTCAAAGTGAAACAAAAATTCTCTTGTTTCAAACCACCACTACTGTCTGCGGGCAGGTACAAGCCAGCGGCTAATAATAGTATTGCACAACAATGCAATATCGAATAGTTTAATTGAGCTTGTTACTACAGAGCGTATCAAGTAAATACATCTATGAAAATGAAACTATATATGCATATGCATACTTATTATTACCATGTTGAATAGATATTAAGGTAAAAGACACCACCTTTTCATGTCTCTGGAGACTTTTCTGCTTTTCCGGCCGGATAGCAACTTTCCACATTTTTATACAAGCTCTTCCTCACTATTCTGTTCTAAGCTGGTTCACGTATAGGTACAAAAGTATTCGTGAAATACTACGACCACTATAGACATCATAGTTGAAATAGTGACCTAGTAAATGCCAGATTCCGCATATTTTATGTAACATTTAGCTCGAAGCAAGTCACTCAACTAAACTTCAACAGAAGTAGCAGTAGAATTCTAGCACAATACCTACGCAGTGGCAATGCAGCACACAAGTACAACTACGAGCTAGTAATTTTTCTAAGCTTAACACAATGGACTATTCAGCAGCAAGTGTGCAACGGGGCCAACGCGAAGCCAAAGTATAAAAAATGTGGTCAAAAAAGCCTGAAAGAAGAAAAGTTGGAAAGCATTCGTGAAGGTATTTTTTTTACCACATACGTGTGCTAGAGGTATTATGGTATCATCCAAGAAATAACTTGAAAGAATTTGCAAAGGCCGGAGCACTCGCAATGCGAAAATCATACTCTTCCGTCAAAAATACATGTAATATTTTTTTGTGCTACTTTATGGATAGCGTGAAATCTATATTTTATATGGCATGAGAAAAGTTGAGCCCCATTATCAACATTTTCCAGCCGCCGCGCCACAACTCACCACACACCATTGCTTAAGTAAAAATAGAGTTTGGCAAGTATATTTTATACCGTCCGGATGAACGACTTTTTATTCCGGAAGAGAAGGAAAAAGTGAAAGTGAAGAATGGACGAGGGTATAGAGTGAACCAATTCGACTGTATACGTATTTACTTATATATTACGTGCATCAGTACACATATAATATTTTATTCACTTAAAATAAGATAACCTGTTCTGCTTTTTGCTTCTGTATCCTTTACAATGAAGATGGAATAATGCAATAGGTGCACAAAGAAACGTAAAAAAATGATATTTTTGAAATGCATGACTTGGATTTAGCGTTTATATGCTTGGTACATTGTGACAAAGCCACTGCAATCGCCAAAGGGGTCCGACTGCTGGCAATGCTAGGTTAGCGAAGATTATATAATAATACAGTTTGTGTTGTGAGCAGGTAAGGTATGTATCTTATGCATATACATATGTACCTATCAGAATGAGGAGCAAAACAATTTATTCTAGCTACCATAGTATGTCAAGTCAAGACTTTCCAGCACTCCTATCTTGTGCTCAACTTTCTTATTGATCCACACTCTTCAATTTTATCAACATGTTACAGCAAGGAGCGAAATGATATATTTACACATTTCACTTAAAATATAGAGTATATATCTATATTATGAAGATATGTAAATTGTTTGTACTTGGAGCAGACTGGAGGCACCTGGTTTGCATTAATGTAATTTCCTAATTATGGGAATGAGATTCTCCCGTCTGAACACACATCCCGATGCGAGTTGGTTTACCACCCGGGCTACGTCCTACACAGTTACGCACACATTATATATAAAAGTTACTTTACGTGAAAGTCTGCTAGCAATCGCCAATCCTCTAGCTCTTGCCACACCAACATAACTATACACGTGCACGTAAATATTAGAAGAGTGAAGAACGAGAGAAGGATGGAAAAGCTGTCTTTCATCTTTGGCTTCGGGTCGTTCTTTTAGATTTTCTTTCCCTTCGTCGAGTCGCTTCCACACATGTTCAAGCTATGTACACTTACCATAAGAACCAATGAACTTTCTCATCACTTGACTTGTTATCCTCATTCCAACTTAAGAAATGAAATGACAGGATCCAGCAATGCGCTGGTTGGAGCTATCACAAACTCGGTACGCAAAGAGAGAACCCATCAATTCCACTAACCTTGATTTTATTAGCATTATTACTCACCCAACCAGGATATGCATTAGGAAACTGGGTAAACTCTAAAGAGGAACTCCATGGAGGAATAAATACACGGGGCATAATAATAAGTAAGTCAAGAAGGAACAAGAAACATGGAAAGTATAAGAACCAAAAGCAGTCAGCCAGCCAGCTGTGGTTTTAACTTAATTTCCTCTTCGGAAGAATTAATATCATTTAAAGGCATACCTTATACTTTCCTCGTCTGTCTTAAATTCTCACTTCCCCTCTCTTCTAATCCTGGAATTGGAAAGGCTATCAAGTATATGAGTGGGACTAAATCTTTTGTAGTGCACATTTCTTTTTACCCATGAGAATCATACATAATAATACACATGGTGTTATGGGGGAGGCGATTTAAGCCATCTTGAGAAGCGCCTGTAAGTAGTATGTGTGTGGCATTCACTGTAGGTATTGTTGAAAGTAAGGGATATGTAAATGCAGACTGCGTCGGTGCACGCCCCTTTATTTTTACATCTTTCACCTACAGCTCACATTGAATTAAATTAGGCCACCGACCAAAGACTGAAATTCATGACTACATTAAGAAATGCCTCGATGAGATTAATAACACAGTGAAGAATAAAGGAGGGGATTCAAAGAAAGTAAGACTGCTTAGAACCGGAGGATAGTTACATAAAACGCTAGAATCATCCATTAATTGTGACATGGTTTAATAATTTTCACAAAGGAATAGATTAGTTTGAGGTAGAAATAGAGCTGCTAAAGAATGATATTGCCAGCTTCAGCTTTTCTACGAATTCAGACATTTTGACTTTCAGCTTTTGTACCCTTACCCAAAGCCTTGAGAACGTATTTTAAGACTAGCTTCTACCCATCTTAATTCTGAATTCTCCTCTTAATCGACGTGGCTGTCTCACTGCCTGCTATAATATTGACATTAAGTCGTAAAGCAATTATACAAAGTGAAGTGGAGTTGGCCATGTGAGACGATGATCTTGGCATGACGTCCATAGTATGATGGCAACCTGGCTTTTATAATCATATTCGATATGAATACGTCATTTTACGTATAATAACATTATTTCGCATGTACATGTCGACAAAGGAGAACAATAAAGACGAAGGCAGACGTTTTCTTACTAACCCCTTTCCTTCATCACGGGAATCATGATGCACGACGATGCTTAAAAAAAGTAGGCTATGCTAGAGCGTCAGCCAAGTTACCATTAGTCAATACATTACGTAGGCTGTTGGGCAAGGAGAAAACGGCAAACACTAGAATGATTTTACTATTGGGTAGTATAGTATAGTGCATATAACTTTCGTTTAGACAATATGGTCTCTGCTGCTGGCTTGCTTACTCCTTTTCCATCAACCAAAGAGTTTTAATTCCGGATATTATATGAAAGATAATATTTTCAAAACATACATCTTCAGAATAGAAGCGCAGAACCAGAATGGAATATTGATGTGTTTATGTATGTACCTGTATCTATTCCACATATTTTGTTTCTAAATTTGTTTCTTGAAGAATAGAGGACGGGGTTTGTACCATGTACATATGTATTTGCAATGTGCAAAGATGCTAGTAAAGTGGTGCGAGCAAACCACTTTAGAACATCTGAAACACAGCCTGTTCTGAATTGCGACGAGGAGGTTCACATTTCGGAAGAAAAAGTATTCGCAGGGGAGGTATTCGCATTTAGCAATGCAAATCTTAGAAAATATTACTATTTAATTGAAAGTGAGCAGGCTTCCTTCCTTTCCATACGCGGAAATGTATGATGAATTCCTTTAGTAGTTTGGAAAATGTAATCCCTTAAGATTCCTCTAATGTCCCTGTCTTCTACAAGAGGAGTGGAAGGATTGAAAAAAGTCGTTCTCTCCATCTCTCTGAATACCTGTTTTCATTTCATTTGGGTACAAGTTTTCGAAACATTGTATTTTAGATTTCGCTGAAACTAATGTTGAGCTTCGGCTTGAAAATAACTTTAATTCAGTTTGATAGCAGCAAACTAATCATTATTATTAGTGAACCCAAGGAAAGCAGGGAAATTTTGTCAGCTACTTTGTGCATCTTATTTTTCGTTAAATTTGTTTTTGACATCTGACGGCATGCTAAACCCAGCCAAATATCAGAATTGTTAATAATTGTAAGGAGTATTCCGAGAAACTCTGTTTTGTCTTTCTGTAAGTATGTTACAAACATTTCATGCAATGACAAGTTAAAATGGTCGTTGATAATAAGTTTCATAAAGTACCTCTACAATAATTCTTACAAAATCCACGATCCACACGGCTCCCACTCATTTCATGGTAAACACGGTTTGGCACAAGTCCCATTCAAAAATTGGACTGCAAATAAATAAAATGAATGAATAAGCTACTATATCTTCGAAAGAGATCATGGTGTTGAGATTGCTACTCCCATCCCAACACTAACACTTTCGCTCAAGTATTTGAATCAACTATCATAGGTGATTTGTTAAAATTTATACTTTAGCACCTTTTGTTCAGCAAATTACGTGTAGGAGTATACATATCCCTATGCCGTAGCGCTAATCTCGGCACAGCCGCATGTTTGTGCAAAAAAGAAACGAATGACAATGGTACATTTGCAGTCGACGACGAGAGTACTAGGATGATGATGAAAATGAAATGACTCCGGTGACGATGAATGTTGATGGTGAAGTGTAGATTGCGATTGTAGTTTTGACAATTTAATTAAGCCTTTCTCTTTATTGTCTTTGTCTCCCATTCGCATCTCTTTCTCCAAATGCTGAGCTACACACCAACGCGATGTTTACTGTCATAAAGAATAATGGCTTGAACAAAGTCACCACCAAACTTTATCCAAGAAACATTATAATTATTGTTATCGTCATCTGTTTCGATCTGCATTCATTCAAACACGCATTCATTTACTTAATTCTACTGCTGCGACTCTTTCTTCCGTGGTGTTATTTTGTTATTCTTGGCTTTCCTCCTTCAATTTCTTCGTACTGATCGCGATGAATTTGGAGAGGCGCAGCACCAACAGAGGAATGTGCCCTCTCGATTCCCAATATTAAACAGTTTTCAGGAAGCAAAACAAACTCTGCGAAAATCCTTCCTGTCGACAGTGAACGACCTCGATTCAATGAAATATTAAAGTAAAAACAACATCGAATTCGCTCCCATGTCTCTTTCCAAAGACTGGATTATTCCACCAAAACATCAATGTACATTACTAAAGTGTGAAATTCGCCAATCAGCATTCACAACGACAAGACGCATATCATTTATTACATACTATATATCATAAATATGTCCAGCACATTATATAAATTGATAACATTTTTTTCGGGATTTTAATGTCTATTAAGTGAACAGACTATAGAGAACAACTTGCACGATTCTACATAATCATCATTATTACGACGTTTTGGTGCATATCAATTTCATTCTTCTAGCCATTCATGTCTCAGCAGAGATAATGATCACATTTTCTAGCAGCAGCTACAACAACACACGCCCCTCCATTTCCTGTGCAGAGCATCATCATCATATCCTACGATGATGATAATGATGTTATATGCTTTGTATGTAATTAGAAAGCAACAAGATGAATAGCACACAAGGCACAACTATCTGTATTCCTATCAACTAAATTGAACATTACAATGCTAAAAACATGACCATTCGAGCTTCACAAACAAGGCTCATATAAGAGTCTAGTTGGTTTCGCCGACGACAACGAAAGAAACGAGAATTCACCAGTATCTGAGCCACAAAAACCGAGTTACCAAAACCTAGATATGTCGCCTCGAATTCTGTTCAATCCTGTTGAGAAAGAGCAAGATGAGGTAGAAAAGGGAGGAAAAATAAGAAGAAATGGAATGACTCCTCTTCTCCGTTTTGTACTTTGCTTTTCTCGTTCACAATACACTCTACTTCATTTTCGCTAAATAATAATAATATAATGATAAGAGCGAGCATCAAGGCGACAACAGGGACGCCTCATCGTTAGTGATATAATATTTTTTGCGTGTTTCGAATATCTATATACCTAGTTTGCATCTCGGATTCTGCACAACAACAAGCAACCAAGAAAGTAAGCAACGTCAGCAGTTTAGGAGTACCGAAGCATCAGCGTAAATCAGTTAATATGCTGCCGTGAATTCTTGCTAAATCTATCTCACTAATCTGCATATAAAGAGAAAAGCAAAGACCCAATTTCGACAAGAGATCTCTCCCTCTCCGTAAAAAACCACATGAATGCGAATAAATCCTTTGGTACGCATCTTCAGAGTAGCGTATGCGTAGCATCGCGTAAAGAACATTTGTCTATAACTACTTATTTGATTGTCTCTTTTCTTTTGCGGCTGCAAAATGCAAACTACCAAACTACTGACACAAGTCACAATTTACATCAATTTATCACTCTAGATAAAATAACGTGGTTAGCTCACAGCTAGTTGCTGCATGTGTGTATATGTTCATGAAAGTAGAAACGCACAACCAAATAATGCAAACTACAAAAAATAAATAAATAAAGACAATAAATATGCCAGCTTCTGGTGAGCTTCTTCTGCATAATACATCTATAAACTTGATGAATGTACGAACAATAAATCTACACTTCTTTTTTGCTCCCGAAAAAACGAGGAATGCATGTTTGGTGGCTCACAACAATTTCCATGTATCACAATAGTACCATTCAACATGTCTTTCCCGATCCTATATTCGTACATTCAATCACTAAAAGTGCGTTGTGTTGCATTTTTTGTTGTGAGCACGAGTACAAAAATGACAACGACAACTATGAAGGAAAATATTCGCAATTCACATTATTTTTATTATCATTTCATTTATTTCCTAAATTACGTTCATATTTCAGAGATGAGAGATGTGATCTACTTTCCAACATTACTATATGTGACACTAATTTTTGTAAGTATTATTTTTATTACTTTGCTGATTAAAAAGATTCTTGATTGTGTGCTAAGGAAACTAAGATGCATTTTGGTTATTTTGAAGAGTTTGAAAATACCAAAATTTCTACCTTTTAAATTCCTTGACAAGCAGTCAAGGGCATGGAATTTTTGTGCGAAAATATACTGTAGATGAACATTTTCAGAATGACTGATCCTGCTTTCTTCTTTTCAGCGTTCCATTCTCATTCAATTCAGTATTCACTTCTAAAGATTTGTGTGTACATTGAAAATTTTCACAATACTCGCAATAACTTATACATAAGCCGTGTTAATGGAAAAGCAGACTCGTAGACGTACAGAACCAGGTTTTGTTTCCTTTGACAGGCTAATGCTACCAGATTGGCAACTCAATGCAAGAACGTAGGATGAAGGGGATATATTTGCAGCTGAATAAAAAAAATCTACAAAACTCCTGTTGCTGTCCTTTTCAGGATGATAATAATGCCTATAAATCCATTGCGATCATTTGCCCAAGTCGATTGCATTATTTCTTGAAGAAACGCGTCTTGACATTTATTCGTGCAGCATGTAATACGGCAATGGCAACAGTTTCAGTTTTGGCTTAATCAATGGCACATACACGGTATAAAACAGATGTATTATCATCAAATCGTTTTATCCATCACCTACATGCACTTTTTCTGTTCGTACTCTAGCTCTGATGTCTTTAAATTGGTCTACTGGTGAAAGAATGACTAAACACGCACGATCCCTAGCTCTTTTTTATGTCTGTCGTCATCGTCATTTGCTATTCATCATGGGCTTCACGTTTTCCTCTGTGTAAGATATCTTGAATGAGTAATATGCAGCATTAAATACGCGCTTAAGTCATTACCGTAAGATTTTGCAAAATGATCAATCTTATGAGTTTGCAGTTTGCTGCTGCTATTAGAGAAAACACAAATGGAAAAACCTTGTTGGGTTTAGCACATGCACATAATAGATATCAATCCAACCATCCAATTCTAGATATTCGTGTATTCAGTGATGTGACTTGTGAAATTTATGAATATCTTTAAACCTTGCAGCTTCCATTAAGATGGTGTAGTGTGGACAGGTAAGAATTTATGATATGTTGTATGAGCGCTTGTCTTGAAGTGCATACATGCATCTTGTAGAAAATTTCAATGTTACAATGAGCTGAAATAAAAAATTATCCTGACAGCGGGGCACTGACGTTGATGTTGAATTGTGAATTGGATTATAATGATAGCCGTCACAGGGCAATGCTAATTATAATAATGACTACTATCATGACGAAAGAAATTGGAGCAATAAAAACAAAAGTCAATAAGGTTTTATATGCTACAAGTATTTTTATAACTTTTATGACCCTTTCAATGGCAGTTATCAAGAAAGTATGAGAATAAGTCTGCCAACACGACGAAATGTCCAAGTTGTTAAAGCTTTCTTTAAAAAATACCATAATGTAAATAACTTTACACACTTCTGCAATAAATAGCAGCATAATTCTTGCTGTCAATCCCGAAGAAGCAACTGGTGCAGTACACAGACAGACTACTACTGTTTTTGTATACTGTTATGGATTGTATGTAAGTCGCAGTCAAGTCAACTTCAATTGCTGGAAGGCTCAAGAGTCAAGTGAGAATAATAGAATATCAACAATGAACTCGTAACGAAACTAAAAGGGAACACGCAAAATGTGAACAATGTGTTTACGTTTGTTCTCCTATTAAGGAAATTTAACAAGCTACATATGCGTATACCGTTTGAACATGCGTCTGAGCGTACAAAGTATAAATACGTAAATAAAATAATGCAACATAACTATAAATGGTTTTTTGTCAAGTAAGGGGCATCACGAACAAATTAAAAGGTGTGAACCGATCCCACATCATTCTTGATGAATATCCTATATATGAATGCATTTTTCCCATTTACACTTGTAATTCTACTTATTCGTTAAACCATGCATACAGCTAGTTGTCAAAATCAAACTGCCCTCTCCAAAATAATGTGTTATTAAGAATGCATAAATCGTCTCTTGTGACGGAAACGAATATCTGAATATGCGTCATACACGCAGTCTGTATAAGATTGTAAAATGGTTAGAGGAAGATGCAAATAATACGATATACATAATATTTATACACTATAAAAAGTCATCGAGTTGCCTTCCCAGACAAAACAACAATGCGACGTGACTTTGATTTTTCAGAACATCTTTTCGTTGCTGGTGCTGCTGTTAAGAGAGTAACACGACAAACCAACTACTGCTGTGATCGTGAACCGTATAACAGGTAAGTGTTTCAGTAAGCCGAACTATATAGTATCTAAACAGCACCTGTATATATATCCACTTGAAGTGCAAGTTAACCGTTCCTTAAAAATCCCATGCAGTTTGTCTTTTTATTTTCATTTATATTCTTTCCTTCTACGCGAAAAAGCGATAATCTGCCTCCTCTCCTCCCGCGTGAACACATCATATATAAAATATATAAAAAATCAACGAAATGAATTAAGACACGACACAAATTATTCAAATGATGATCATGAGCATGATGTGTTTTTTAGTTTTCTGTTGCACTCAGAATGATGTATTCCGTGAAGAATGGCGATGAGAGATCGAGTAATGATGACTGCCACTGCATAGCTACAGCATATCTCGATTCTATGTATTTTCGCTTCTCACTACTGACAGAAGAACGACAAGAGCATAACATCTCTAGACAAAAAATCGTAAGGAGCCCATTCATATATTCGAATAAAAAAGAAGAAAAAACATAGGATAACGAAGTCCTAGTACATCGTCATGTATTATATTTATTTGTTTGTACATACGATCTCCGCCTGTAGTGGTAAATCGAATTTGTAAGATGTGAATGAATGCATTTTTCTGCAACATTTATTCTTCTCTGCCTTCATTCTACCCATTATAATCATTATCATCAAGATCTCATTCGTCTTCAAGTCACAAAAAAACTATCATTCAGAGAGAAATGTCCGCGTGCGATTTTTTAAACACTGCTGCTACTTCTTATGTGACACTACCGTATGTACTGTCTATCGTACCTTGAATCTTGTCAAATGGAAGAATGTGGATTTGTGGACCGTTGTTCTTGTTTTTATACTAAATGCTAGGCTAAGGATATAGCCGTACCTGCTTCAAATAAAATGCGTGAGCTTGTCTTTTTGTTGCTTGCATGGGGTATTCGGTAATTGGCAAGCCATGATTTTATTACAGACTCATGATGAACTCTTTCAAGCATATCTTAAATGTAGCTACAAAATTCATTGTGGCAAATCTGAAAAAGAAAAAGATAATAGGAGGTTCTTCACATGTATGTATATCATACACAAATATTATTACTGTCATCAAATCAAGATGTTTACTATTTTGTATGAAGGAAAAATCAACACAATATTTAAAAAATGTAAAAACTAATTTCATTTTGAGGTACCGTTCTGTGCTACATTTTTGTGATGTATTACGGGGAAAGAAAATATAATATTTTAGAGCTCTAAAAGTTTTTTTTTCGGTACATAAATTTGTTTCTACATTTGAAAATAATAATCATATCCACAGTACCGGAAATGTAATTTTCTCATCTAAATGGAACCGCATGGAATGGATGTGATGTATGCATAATGTGTTTTCTTTTAATCTTGATGGAGTGTCTCGAATTAGTTCTCAGAAATGTTTGCTGACAAGACATGCTCTAGACAATGAAAAGCACAGTAATACCAATTACTACATCTGTCAATAATAATCTCAAACATGCACTCCGAAGATGAGATCAGCGAATTACTCGACAACAATCGTCGCATGGTCGTGCATTATGATAATTCTCTCTTCAACAATTGTATTTTAGAAGTCATCACTTCGTTTTTGTATCATCGACTCTCCACTTGTCCACTTATGTATGTCCCGCCAGCATTTTTCGTTGCATATATTGTTTCACGGGCATTGTCATTCTCCTCAAACCTATAACTCAGAAATCCACCTTGCGTATAATTCTGTGGTAGGTTGAGCGTAACAAGAAAAAACATGATTAGTGATGACACCAACAAATTTACTCCGTTCCGAGACTTTTAGTTTGATAATTATAGGTAAGTACGCAGTACGCATACCAAGGATTTCTTCAAACATTTTTTTCTGGGAATAGATGCTCATTGGATTAACAAACAAAACAACGAAAAAATAAATCATCCATTTTTGTCTTTAATCGGCTATAATCCGTTATCCCGAGGTTACAAACGGCCCATTAGAGAGAGAAAAACGCAGTGTGTATTATCATAGATCAGGATAGACAGAACAGAAAAGAGATGGACAGGCATACAATAGCATCTTACACTTATGTTTTATGTTGTGTACATATGTAATAATGAGTAAAGCTAAAGTAAACCCCAACATGACCTGAGGAAACAATACGCTCACTATTGTCAGAGATTTGCCGCTCCGATCCGTACAGATATTTTTGTTCACAACATTGAACAAGAAAACCAACCTTTCAATTTAATTTAGCCGATGTAAGAAACAGTGTACAAACCAAAAATGCATTCACTCATCAGTGATGAAATTTTGAAGGAAATGGGAGTTATTTAACCCTTTGGGAATGGAGAATGATGAAGTAATAATAATAACGATGAAACAACTCAAGAACCGACAAAACGCATTTGCGTAAATCTACTAATGACAGACAAACGATCATATACATCACTACATAACATGTATCGTGCATATCAACACTGAATGGCCAAATGAGCTTGATAATGCAATGCATTGGAAAAACGTAGCATTACTTAACACATGTCAGCTAACTTGCCAGTTTGCAAAATGCGCTTTGAGTTTGAATTTTTCTGCAGTTATAGTAAAAAACTTGCTCCATGCAGTACATTTAAATGTTCCTCAATACTGTTAAAGATCAGAATTTTAACAAATATCCAGGCATGATTTCAAACCTCAAGGTCTAATATCAATTTACACATTACATTTTCTTACCACGAAAAAAACGAATGCTCCCCATCTCTGTTCCGAGTACATACAACAGGCCTTGCATAACGACACGGATACGCTACAGTTACCGGAATCATAATATACCCAGTAAATAGTGGTTCTCCTACATTGTAACGCATTTTAAAGTCTTCTTAATGTGATTATAAGCATATCCATCTTGTTCATTGAGGTTCTTGTGTGTGTGACTCGTTGCTCGCATTCTCTTTCTTTTTCTTCACTTTGAAGAAACGTCCATCTGTCTGGCCTTTTTTATATTTTTTCTTCCTTTTACTGTAGCTACAAGGAAGCATATATATATATCTGATTACATCATCGTGTCCATAAGTGTACACCACCACCAGCATCACTACAACAATACCATTATACGCTACATTATTCTGGCCTGCCAGTCTGACTTGCTATATTTGCTGCCTCCGGTTGACTTGACTTTTTGAACAACTTCGTGGGAACAAAACCTCCTCTGCATCTCGCTCATTCTGATTCTGACTGAACGAAATGAAATGGAGAGAATAAGAAGAAGGGTCCCAACTCCCTACCTCAGGCCATCAACACATCATACTCACACTACCAAACAAAAAAAGAGTAGACATTGAACGAAAAAAATGCACATGAGAAGGACCATTAATGCAGCTACTAAAATGCAGTTATATACCTATTTAAATAAATACGCGTGTATATGTATACGCAGAATGTTGATGCTGGCTACTAAAAGAATCTTCAAATTCTCAAGACGTTGTAAGTGCGCCTGAGGTTTTCTTTTAACTTTTCTTATTCACTGTTCTACTAAACTAGTCCGTCACAGTCACACACATTCAAAAATAGTACTCTTATGCTCAACAAGAACATTTAAAAAAAGGCAGAGGCATGTCTTCTGTTAGTTGTCAGCGAGTCGTTTCTACTGACATTTTTTCCTACTACTATTGGAAAGACGCTAAATCCTAGTTTCTCTAGCTAACCTACATTAAATATTGTACCATACATGCCCCTTGAAACATTTGACTGTTTTGTGTCATCCTCCACTTGACGCATTGCCTTTTGTCTCTACTCTTTGACTGAACTGACTGACTGAAGGGATGCGTTATGTGCTACTTCCAATGCTGGATTTTGAAACTTGTACCTCAATGTAGTTGCTTGCACATCATGCAATGCGCTCACACAGCATTAAAAAGAAGTGGAAATATATATGCGTTGAAAAAGATTAAAAGGATTATCCTGCTGAGGCGAACCGAAATATTTTGTGAATTGCTTTCGTGCATCACTCATCTTGGTCCGCACAATAGGAAACAAAAATTTCAGACAGAAGAAAGCGAGTGAATGCAGAAACGACAAAAACTTAAAACGACCAACTGAGAAGAGGAGACATGCACTTCATCATTATCGTCAATTTTATTATTTTATTGCATTACAAATTCATTCCATCTCATTTGATTACCGTCATCATCATCTTCGTTTCTATCTGCTTCATTTTTTCCCTTTTGAGTCCGTCATAAAAGCAGCATATTTTCATTACGTTATGGCTCCAGCTAGAAACAGTCACTTTTTTGTTGCACTGTGGCTTTCCTTGTAAATGTTTTTGTTGATAGATGCACGCATTTCCTTTACAAAAAATGTGGTATAGTAGGAGATCTCAGGAAAGCCATCATTTGCGTCTTTGCTCATTCAATTCATTCGGATACTCTAGCCACGATAAAAATTAATCTGACTGAAAAGAAACCATGATAAAATGAAAAAAGGAAGAAGCCGCTGTTTAGAAGCTCGTCCTTTTCCCTGTTGTGCGCTCATGCAAAGCAAGTAATGATTGCCATGATGAAAGGACACTCAGAGTAGATGAGATGATGGTGATGATGCGATGACTTTTTAAAATCTAGATGTACATGCATAAAATTTGACGCAGAAGATGATTCAAAAGAGATGACGAAAGATGATAATGATTAGCATTCAAATTCATGCTCAATCCATTTACCTGTCCTGTGTTGGATTTCAACGGGTTGCCAGTTCTCTAGGTTGGTGGGAAAATGAAAAAAAAATCAAAGTGGTGACTTTTTAACAAAAATGGTAGAAATTACCAAGTTTTTAAGACGTCTTAAAGAGATTATAAGAGTATTAATAAGTATGGCGTTACGATGGGTAGACACATTTTAAAATGTATACATATAAGCACAGAGAAGAGATGACGTTGCTAGCTGCGTACGAGCTAAAAGGATAAGGATAAAAGCACAAAGAAAACGTCTCCACACGGGTTTTATTAGTGACTTCACGAACTTCCAATTAAACTTCCAGATTACGTTTTATTGCCCTACGAGTCATATCTCATATCTCCAGACAGCAGCAGAAGACGAAGCAACAGTCATCAGCATGCAACTTTAAACCAAAAGTGTACGGAGAAATGCGTATATAAGAATTCCTTGGGATTCCTTGGGATGCATACCAGTTTGTCATGTGCGGTGCATGATGGGAATGAAAAGAAAAGAAAACCACAACGAGCTATAAGAAAGCACCACGATAGCGGAGAGAGAGAGAGAGCGTCAGCGATGAATAACAAAAGCCGGTCGGCAAAGTCAGATTTTCAGCAGCAGCAGTCTTTTTTGTAAATTCCCGTTGGCACAAGTACAATAAAATGTAAAGTTATTCTTTCTGGATTTTCTTGAGTTTTCCATTACACCACCACCTCCGACTTGCATTATTGCTGCGATATATATGCCCATTTGCAGAGTCTTCCACAAAATGCCCAAAAAAGAACCCAGAACCAAAGTGAGAGGCATTGTAGAGGAGAAGAAGAATGGTGGTAATTCCGTGAGTCGTGATTGCATTTATAATTTTTTAAAAGATCGGTATTGTTCCTTTCCGTATGATACTGGGAAAAGGTGGAAGGAAAGCCAAAATTAAAAGCGAACCTTCTGAAGGTGACCTGTCTTCCGCTACCTACCTCTTCGAAGAAGAAGAAAAGCTGTTGATTTTATTCTCAAATTTATTCAGTTTTCAGCGAGAGATAAAGCATATATACCCACATGGAGAGTTGAAATTTGAATAGCAAAGAGGAGTACATAAAAAATATGAAAATCCTACCGCTTTTCATCTCAACTGGGAATATGTATTGCACTCAAAATGAACTGAAATTCTAGGCTAAATATGGATTCGGCTGTATGGATGGTGGTCGTGAGTTTTGATTCTTGTGTGGCTGGTTTCCTTATCGCAGTAAATTGTTATTACTTTACTCTAAAAATCTTTCAGTCATTATAACGATAGTATAATGATTATATGGCATCCCTATTATTACCCCTGCATAATGTTATTTTGGTAATAATAAAAATATATAATGTAGACCTGAGATCGTATTTACATATAATCAGCGTGTAGTATCCAATTCTTCCCACTCCTATTTTGGTCAACAAGCTAACGAACTTCTATTTTGAATAAAATGTTGTGGATTTTATGGAAAATGATTGCGCACTTATACGGATCAAGTGGCAATACTGATGATAGGAAAGAGGAGATTCTTGCAAAAAATATGAGCATTATCTATCAACATTTCCATATAATTTATTCCTCTTTTGATGTTTATTTGCTTTATAATGATCCTATTTTTGCATTAATACAAGCTTTTACAATTAAAACGTGCGTCAATATAGGTAGTACATGAGGTAAAGCACATGTACTTGCTATTCTCACACACAGCACCCAATGTTTTACTAATTTCTAACCTCAATTTTAAATGTATCTTATTATGGCTTTTACATACGTGCCCTGAAAAGGAGAAGAGGTTTAGTGGGGAAACCACTGTAAAAGTATAGGAACATCGTGTAATGGCACCACTTCAACCACTCATTTTACAGACTTTTAAGAACACACGCTGGTGATGTTGATGTTGTTGATGATGACGAAGACGATAGCAATCATGATTCCCAGATTTTATTACCACATCCACTCGGTACATTACCTTTTCTACCAGATTTAATGATGCACAACAAAGAAAAAACGAAGCTAAACTATGCAAACTGCATCATCAACAGCATAACATAGCAATCAAAGCAAATTCAAGTGCATATGGGCCCATACGACGAGACATCAAAACTTGGTCGTTGGAGGAAAACCAAGTCCATGTCGGCTGGTAAAAAATAAGTAAGTTAAAAGTATGAACAAAAAATGCAGCTACGTTTATTGAGTGGATTCACTACGCCTATTGCATACAGAAGCCAGTTTGACACTGAATCCTTATTCTCTCTATCTGTTGTAGATAATAAAATCATCAGTCTTTCGTCAAGTCAGTAAAAAACGCTGAGCATTCAGTGCGTTACTGCTGCCTCATGAGCTTCACTCACAACAGCTAATGTTGATAAAAGGGCAAAAAAGTTGCAAGCATTAATAATGCGTACTTTACCTGGTTGTTTAAAAAGCTTGTGTTTGTATCAATCAGTCATTAAATCAGTGAATTACGGACGTTTGAGGATCCTTCCTCTCGTTGTCGTGAGCGGTTTTGCTCATTTGTAGCAAGAATCCATATAATAATATTGATGATGAAGACGATGATGTGATGTGTGTGCCCGTGCCCTTTTGTAATGAAAGTATTGTTATGGCTATCATCGTCGTCATCTCGCTTTTTCGAATCTTCAAAATGTAGCAGAGGTAGGCAGGCACTAAAGTGGAGAATCAGCACGTGAAGAAAAGTCTTTGCGTAGATTTATACGAATATCACATTTTGCTCGTCCTACTACTGTGCCTCTTTTGCAAATTTATCTCAAACAGTCATCCCAGCTTTTAGTTTATGTCGTGAGCTCATGAGCCATTCTGTGTTGATGGTGATGAGCTTTTTAGTATCATCATCACACATTCATAATAATCATCATCATGATCGCATGAATGATTTTCTTTCCCTCGCATGTGCACATAGTTTGTTGATGATACCAATAAGAAGCCAAAAGCCATGCATCTCTTAGAGAAATAATACTTAATTTCCATAAAGTATCATCAGCGTCATCATCAAAAACCAGTAAGTCTCCCGAAAAAAGGGTGTTTTATTCACGATGTGTTTTCTTTTTCTTTCAAACCATGTTGATGATTTCGTCTTCCTTTTCATTTCACAAGATTGTTTCATTCAAACGATTGCGCTTGTGCAATGGAAGAAAATCAAAACATTGCTAAATATTCATGATCACTCTGCTGACTCTCGTGGCATGCTTTTAAGGGCGATGAGGCATAAGGAAACGAATCGTCTTTCATAAGCTATAGGTCCAAAAGCAACAAGTTGAATTGCATGCATAGGAAAAAAGACTTATTGAATCTCATATATCCCATTATCCTACGAACTTCTAAGGTGCATTACGATGTGTGAGAATAGTGAATAAAGTCTAAAATTACAACATTATAAGTCGGAATTCTTCAGTTCTAGAGGTGACATTAAAATTAGTGTTGCATTAATAGAGAGAGCATTTCAATAATTTAAGCATACACGAACCAGTCGTAAGTCACAAAATGCTTCACGCTCCGTCATACCATTTGACAGAATAAATGGGGGTTCAAAATTCCAAGTCTTACTATCAATTCTAGAAGCAATGACATAATTCCATGAACAAACGATGAAAAAATGAGATAAGAAAGTGAAAATATGTGACTCATTCAAATAAAAGTAATTCAAGTCAAGAAAAGGAAATACCTAAATATATCAATGCAAGAATATGTACTATCATGCACATATTTTTTGTTTGAATTGGATTTGCACAGTCTACCTTTTGTTTTCAAGTTATACTGTAATATCACTTTTGTTAGCATTATATTATTGGCTTAAGTAGGTACAATAGTGATTATTGGATCAGATTGTTAAATGAGATACAATACTTTTATTTGTACCTTGTGTAAATAGTAAAAACAAAGAGTTCTGCCATTTTTTGTCTGACATGTCTAGCTGATCTGCCCACACACAATTACATATATCCAACATGGGGAAGAAAAGTAATCGGTTGGATGGATGAATGCTTGAGTTGTGCAATTCCAAGAAGCGATTATCGAATGCTAACATGCTAATAACATACTTACCTAACAGTTAACTGGTGCGTATTTTCCAACTTTTGCCAACTGACAAAATTCACTGCATGAAGCATAAAAATATTTTTTATATTCACTTTTTAAATTATACCTTGTTTTCGATCGCTTCTAATATATTTTTTTTATAAGTTAAGCTGTTGAGAAAAGACAGCAAGTAAATTCATGAAAACGAACTTTTGATATATTTGTGCCTAATTAGCAACATGCGCGCGTGTCTCGATAAATGCAGTGGATAAATAAATCTTTAAATTGGTTATTTTCCACTTGAGCACAATTAGCAAACATCACGTCAGAGATTTTTATTGGTTAGCTTAAAATTACAATTATAATTAAAATTCAAACAGGATCTTGGATTTCAGTATATTATGTATCCAGAAATTATTAATAATTTTCAAAAATAAAAGTAAGTTTGTCGTTTTTATTTTTAAAGTCTTAGAATCCAAGATAGATATGATTTCGGAAGATTTATTATAAATATTATTATGCATAATCATCATCAGAATTAGCACCGCCAGCATCAACATGGGGCATCATAATAGTAACAGATTATCTACCAGCAATAGAAAAATGCTTTATACAAGCAAACATACGAACATTGAACCAAGCGTGGAAAGCTGTAGTGTTTAAATAAATGCTATTTTACGAGAAAGATGCGTTTGAGTTTTTGTGCTCTATTTGAGCTATTATTACATAGATGTGTGTACAGAGAATAATTTTTATGGTCGGGAAAAATATTTCTCCGTGTTTTACTTTTGTAATTTTCGCCGCATTTCACATTTCCTTGTGCTTATATTCAAGCCTCTTCTTATCGAGTTGAGTGTGTTGCAAGTAATGAGCTAACAAATACCTGAAGGAGGAGTAGAGAAAAAATAAGCAGTAAAGTTGCATTATTATTACATTGCTATTATGGTCCATGCTTGTGTTTATGTACTCTAACAATAAGTACATTTGGTTAACTTTTGTTTGATGATATGATTGTGGTGATGTTTGGGGATGATGATGACGATATCATGATGATGATTCTTGTAGAAGATAATGTAACCATTGTTGTTGCGTTTGCTTTTGTGCTAATGTCCTTATGATAAGTCTTATTCCAACACGGCGGGTAGAAGTAATAGAGGTAGTTTTCTTCCCACTTATTACCAGCCACTTGAAAAAGTCCTAAAATACAATATAAAAACACGGCACATTATTACCACCACACTGCAAGACCATGATCATTATTCCGAACGAAAAGTATGGGATGAAATGAAGTGTCGGGTGCAGTGCTCGCACTAGCAAGTCATGGAACCTATATCGTACACAAAATACAACACATTTAACCAAAAAGCTTACTCCGGTGCGTGTACTTCAAGGTAGCAATTACCTTGCGAGTAAATTATTGGTCTTGCTCTTCTTTCTTCGGATTCCCCTCTTTTTCATACTTTTTATAGACATGACTTTGGCTAGCAATTATGACAGTGAAGCCAAATGGGTGAACCCCAGTCAAAATACAAAGGAGCATCCGAAAGTGGGAAGACTTTTATATACTTTCATGACGGTTTCGAGCATACATGTGAAATATATCATGTAAGGGAAAAATAAAGGTAGATAATATTGTGGTATTTATTTATAATTCGGTAAATCAATAATAGAGATTTTTGAAGAACGATTCATTGTGGTTGAAAAGAGTATTTTTAGGTCTGAACTAAGTTTTTAAAATTTATGTAGCATTTTTCAAGCAGCATGTGCAGTAGAGAAAGCAAATTAATAACGCAGCTTGCTATTTCTTGTTGATACTATAGTACTATTGAAATTTTGAATATTGATCTTATTGAGCCGGGCACTACCATTTGTTACATGATGAAGGGAAAGAAAGCCATTTTAGCAATGTCTCACCAGCACACATGGTAATCTTGTTTAAATCAGCGGTTACATCTTCACGTCATGGTCAACTCGAAAAGTGCCCTTCTGTCCATTTCATCGTGGCTTTTACATTTACGTGTGACGACGATGATGATGAATAATGACAGGTCTGAAGATGATGATGGGCTGTAATAATAATAGTAATAACAATTTCATGCTTTATATGTAAATGTATATCTATTTTACCAATCTATCAAAACATTATGTGTGTGTACATATTAAGGAAAAAACTGACACTAGAGAAGATTGTAAAGCTTACAATGATGGCTGATAGGGATGAGAATTGTAGTGGTGTGCTTTCCACTATTTGTTTACACTGAAATCCTTGCTTTTGCATGTTCTCGTTTTCATCACTTGAAGCAATTTTCTTCTCCATTTTACCACATAGTACATACTAATATTATATCTATGTACATGCAACAAACTTGTACCTGCGAATGTTTCCGTCTTCTTTTTCTAATGTGTCCTATCACCAACATCATCTCCGGCTAGCATATAACTTTTTCCTATAATGATATCAGTATTATCATTATTACAATTATTTTTACAGCCGTGCTTTTTCAAAAAATGCAATCCTTCACAAAAATGTGCATAATATTATGATGATGATCATGCTTGTGAAAGTACACATCGTAAACCTGTGCACAACGGGCAGACAACTGCTGTAAAACAAAACCATGTTTACCAGGTTAGTTTTTAAAGTGGGAGAGAAGAAGATCAGTTGGAAATACTAACATCCCTTTTTCCATCATTCATCTCCAGGCTAATGAACATATGATGAGGTACCCACACAAATATTTTTCTTATTTCAGTCACGGGGTAATAATTGCGGTAAATTTATCATCATGATTTAATTTCTGGTTAGCTGCCTTCTCCTCCTCCTCTCTGTTAGTTTTTCTTTTGACAATAATAGCCATTACCCACTGTAATAACTAGAGTATATGATCGGGACAGAGGGAGTCATCATAATACAAGTTAAGTAGGAAAGGAAGGGGCAAAATTTTGGATGCTAAAAGCAGGGGCTGAGAATTGAAGTCTGGTTTAGTTTATTTTTTCTAGATTGTACACATTTCCCAGACGTGGTGTTTTTATCTAGTTTACAGAAACCACGCGCGTTGCGTTGGTGGGTTTCTCTAAATTAATGCAATAATAAAAGGAAAAGGATCATCTTCATAATAAATGTAATGGTGGTTAAAATGATTATTATAATGGTGATGATGGCGGTACTGCCTATCTGCTTTTATGCTGCGCTTATAAAGGTTGTTTATTGCTTAAGGGGGATGTGAAACATCCCAAAAATGTTTGGTTTTATAAGGTGGCTCGATAAGAAAACTAATATCGTTTTTGTTTCATATTATGATATTTCATTTCTTCTTCTGCAAAACATTGTGCTTGTAAAGATGTCGGTTTCTCATACTTAAAACCCTATATACCTCCAAAAAAGACGAGAAAATTCACATATCAGATCAGAGTTCCATTTTTAGTAATCATCAGTATCATCTGCTCTCAACGCAGACACACGGGATCATCATTATTTTCATCATCACCCTCCCTCACTATCCCACCACTACCACCATTTTCACGGTTCAGAGATGATTCGAGGTTTCCTTTCGTTTTTTACGCACACACTTTTAGAAGGAGCAAAAATTTAAGGTAAGGTGTAATTTGTACGATTTTCTGTACAAGGGATCCGAAAGCATAATCATAAAAATTACTCATAATAATTATGGATTGTGATAAATCTTGTTCAAACAAAGAACAAACAAAATTGACCCCACAACTGTTTCACTCTTTCTACCTGTGTACCCCAATTGGACCAAAAACTACATATAGAGTTATGTTCGGTAGGTACGTTTTAATAACCGCTTAACTGCCTCTAGGTAGTTTTAGGTAGCTGGTTCAGACAGTTATGTGAAGTTACGACGGTCTCGTTTTCTAGCCCTCGTAACGCAACAGTGGTTTTAGTTTTTTGTGAGGGATAACGTTGAATCAACCTTAAGAGACGACATGGATCAACGAGAGGGCTTGCAGGTCCAATATGTTTTCCTTTAAATCGATAGCTGACAGCGAGAATTTTTTTTTTGGACCAACTCTCACATTTCGTGACGTGATATGCCCAACAAGGTTATAGGTAAGTGTATTATCTAACTCAACAAACCACAAACGCGACAGGAGAGCACATTTACCGCCTCTGTCAGACGAATGGATAAAGTGAGCAGCAGTGGAAAAGTAAAAATAAATCTCTCCTATAGTTTCCTTGTGAGATCAACGACAAAAATTGAAGCCAGAGAGAGAGGGAGAGAGGAGTACATGATGTAGTAAATAGAAAAAAGTTAATCTTTGACTTCACATCTCATCCATGTTTTTCTTGTATTTTAATTTGATCTAGTTTGTTCAATAGAGCTCACGTCAAAATTAATTTTTAAATCCCTATGATTATTGTATTATGTGGTTTGGTGTTGTTGCATTTACGAAGAAAAATATGTACCTAGCTATATATAGAATGAGTCCTAGTCCTACGCTTGATGGCCCCGGTAGTAAACAAGACACTTTAATATCTTTAGAAAGGTTACGTTAACTTCTCTTCCTTCATTTGCCGTCTTCTCTCCCTCTGCAAATCTTGATACAGACGGCTGGAAGGGTGTAAAAGGCGATGAAATGAAAAGTAGCTGGTCAGTAGAGCAAAAAATAAGTTACTTTACTGCACCACATCTCCGTTTATCGATGTTTCGACAACCAGCCGACCATCTACACACAAGTCAGTAACCCTACCTGTGTGAGCCGATAGTCTACAATATTATAAAGCATCGGCCCTCGTCGCAGACATCCACTCTTTGTCCTGGTTGGAGAGATTGGATATAGAGGAATCTTATTTTTTATTACATGGAAGAAAGGCACGAGGGACAGATTCTATGAAACATACATCCAAGAGAAATCTAAGTATATTGCGTAAGTCCAACAGATCCACTACTAGTGCACCTACCATTTTTGTTCTTACGGTAGTATTTTAAGGTCTTATTCAGTTGATGACGAAAAGCAAAAAAAAGCAAGCAAGCGGAAAAGAAAAAGGGAAAGCTTTCCTTTAGGATGATGATGACGATGCTGATGGGAAAGGTAAAGGGAAAGAGGAGTAGAGAGAACAAGGTTTGTGATGGGAAATTGCAGAATAGTTCATGGTCTTATGGCTTCTCTTTAGGAAATAGGGCTGTACGTACATATAAGGATTCACAATATCACAGTCATTTTATTCTCCTATCTACTCCGTCCAGTAGTCATCCGGTCGAGCCTGGAGAACCAAAGAGACAGACCAGGTCCACTTTTTTCAACATCTTGAGAGCTGTTAAAGGTATATCGCAAATACAACAAAGGAGCAAAAGAGCTTCTTGAATCTATCAGAGAAGCATAAGCAAGCTTAGCTCAATGCTTGTTTTATTCTGCTTCACTTACTTTTTGACTCTCTCTTAACTGGAGCTGAACCAGTAACATCGTCACTACAAATACAAAATATACATATCTATTTATACAGTATGCTATGGTACTGATGTAATATACTTAGTACTACTCAGATGTTGTTATATAGCCGAGAAACTCAACAGTTTTTGTATTGTTCCTGAGATGGGTGATGTGATGGGCAAAAAGAAGAAAAAAAGTAAGATCTTATAAAGCCCCGTCCTTAATAGTATCGGAACGCGCAGCATGAAGCAGATTGAATTTCTTTTTATAACTTCTTTTTTCCCTCTCACCCACTATTTTTCTTATGTCCTGTCTTCGTCTCTCTTCAGTGTTACTTCTTTCCGACTTTTTGCACAACACGTATCTTCCAAAAATATAAAAGAATATTTTGTCTTTTCATTGCACACACACACATCTTTCGTTTACCTATGTATATTTGTAAACGAAGGGAGCAAAAGCAAACGCAATAGTTGATGTGCCTTCCTCCCTTTTTGGTTTTTACTCTTTATTTTGTCATCCGGTCGTCGTCTCCTTTTTCTTTATTATATACAGCTTCCCAAAAGGTTTGCGGATCTTCGTTGCTTTGCCAAGCGCGAGCTGTGTGCCTTTGCTTTCTCTGCCCAACGTATAAACCAAACCCATTGAGTTCAGCAAGCGATGGAAAAAGAGAAGAGAAAGACTTTCCCTTTCTCTCATTTTCTACCAATAATAATAATGTGTAGTCAAGAGAAAGACAAACCATGAAAACAGATGCTGTATTATTATTACATAATATAAATATAGAATGCACTCCCATATATTCTTCACTTGGTAGAAAAAAACTTGTATAGAAGGGCTACATACTTTGTGTAATACACTTTCAACTCCATACTTTCTGCAAATACAAATGTTTTTACGATTGCGACCAAGTCACCCACTTGTCTTGTCTATATTTTCCATTTCCACACTATCCCAATATCTATAGTGCTCAGATTTGTATAGGTCCATTGCAATATCTTCTCTGTTTTCATTCCGCAATTTCTTTTCATTTCTCGGAAGAAAAACGGATCGCATTTTGCTTCTCTTTTTAGCAGGCTTACGTGTAGGTTGAAAGTTGATGATGTTAGTAAGTACAATTCTCGGTACAGTGAATGAATGCAATAATTTACAAAATGTTTACAATGTGAAAGCCATGTAGACCGTCGGGCTACAGAAAGTGTAGGTGGCATTATTAATATTGCACACTTTAACATTAAATTTTCATCTTCTGATTCTTAGTAATTTGGCATTAGGTTTCCTGTAAACATTAAAAGGTAGTGGGCGTGAGAGATATATCTCAAGTATATTTAAATAAATTCATGGTTTGTTTTTTCTGTTTTAAGTTGGGATTCATTTTCCCGAAGGGAATGGTTACGTGCTTGATTCGTACTTATGGGAATAGAGAAATACTTGAAAGGTTTCCAGCTTGTGTACCAAACAGGTAGTACAAATATTTTTTGTAAAAGTTCTTTGAAATTGTTGTTGTATAATAATGTAAATTATGATTTATATATAGGTATTAAGTGCAAACTATGATGGGAATTTTTTTAAAGGTTTCTTGAAATTCACTTTACATTAATGCGTATCAAGGCAAAAAATGTATCCAAAAAACATTAGCAAAGAATCATCAAAATCTGCTTTAACTTGCATAACTCTCACTCTAAACGTATGGTAAAAAGTCCCATACACAACATCATAATGAAACAAGAAGAGGATAAAGATACTGTGTCAGTATGTTGATACGAAAATTGATGACAGAGTGGGATAACAGTAAAAGTAAAAAACAGAAGGAAAGAGTTCCTAATAGCGTAGGTAAGTTACTTTTTCATCTAGCAAAAAATAACATATAAAAAGGTTGTTCCCTCACGTTGTTAGTCTTCTCTCTCTCTCTCTTCTTACAAACAACTAACAACAACTATCTGAAGCTTTTTTTTCTCAGCACAAGAGTCACAGAAAAACGTGTGGAGTATGTTATAATATCGTGGCACTAGCAGGGAAGTAACGAGATCTCCAAAGGACCGTAGTAGTTTATGGTGTAGCGTAGCGTGGGTTTGAACAATGTAAGAGGAAAACAATATTTTGTTGGTAAAGTATTAAAAGATGTGACCAAACTGCAAAAACCGTTAAAACATTTATACTCGGGTCCCACACAGATACTCATAAGCAGAAAGTGAAAAGAAAAAAGAAAGTAAAAAAGCAACCGGAGTGCTTTTCAGAGTAGACCTTGTGCATTTCTTCTTTTGATGAGAATAATAACATTATAAGATGTACGTACTTCTGTATGCTATGTTGTTTATAGAAATGAAAAACTGTATATTTAGAGATCTATCTAAAAAAAACCCTATCTTGGGCTGGTACGGCCTTCACTTCACTAGCTTTATATTGAGGATACAATGGGGCATGTCTGGTATTTTCAGGGTATGTTCTCAGTGTGGTTCTTCTCTTCCCATTTTTTATCAAATATCAAGCATCTGGAAATGGAGCCAAAAGAAAACTTCACAGCAAGGGCAACAGAAAGCAATGCTGGCTGTTTAGTAAGGTGATGATGATGCACGTAACTTTTAGAGAGAAAAAATCCCCTTTTTCTTTGGAAAGTCAGTAGGTCAACTTTGCCAATTATTGTGCGGGATTAAAGTAGCAAAAAATGGGCCCATCCAACTTGTGTAGATCAAGCAATCATACTATTATTGTGGTGAAAGGAAAAAGTAACACATCGTACTTTGTACTGTGTGCATCCAGTGCCACTGACACCGTAGAAAATTTTTACCAGCCTGTCTGGTAGACTTAAAATGAGCATTTTTGCTAGTGTTAGTAGTTAGCTCTCAATATTTCATGGTTTCGTTCAGGGCGCTATATATAGAATGAGAAAGGAGGAGACATGGAGTTGAAAAGACATTTAAGCTCATTTTCAAGGGAAATATATGATTTTTAATAAGCGCAAGTAATTTGGGTGTGTGTTATAAACATTGGTGTTTGCGCGACATCATACTACATATAATCCCAGGGAATCATTTCCTACTCACATTGTTATAAATGAGAAAGAATGCACATCTTATATGTAGTAGAACAATATGCTTCGCTCGCTTCGTATTATTAAAAAGCGAATGATGCAAAATGATAAATGCAGCACCAGGAAATTGAGATGCATAGCACAGGCATGCAAACAAGGCTTTGCAGGAGCTGTAAAGTAATACTCGTCTTGTTGGATCCAAACTACAAACTATAAAAGTGAACGTTCTTTTTTAAATGCACGGGAGAATTCAATAGCCGACTGTTTATAAGGCTTTCTATTTACAATTCCAGTTAAATATACAATTTGGATCCTAATGCACTACCAAGAAAAATTCTCATTTTTTGCACATTGCACTTCTAACACTTTCTAAAACTCAAAAGTTCTTTTTTCTTAAAAAGCTGCTATTTCTGACTGACAATACGCAATGGAACAAAACATTATGCAGTTTTTTATCTATTCCTGTTTCAAAAGGAGTCAAGTGAACGAAGAGAGAAAGGGATTGTGCTCAATGATTCCCTGCATTTCGGTTTTCTTTCTTCAAGCTCAAAGGAGAAACAATGTTACGTTTTCTCTTTAACTGAAATGGCTTGCCTATTATTTTGAAATTCCGCAATCATGACCAAGTATATAAATACCTAAAAAGTCAATATACAAAACATACATGTCTAAAACCATCTTAGTATAGCTTTTTTATCCGTCATATTATTATGTACATATATGCAATGGCAACAATCAGACACGCCATTTCAGTTTAAGTAGACATTTTTCTTTGTGTAACATCTGGAATTCAGATGAAAACACCCTACATTGTGATATTGGCATTGTCAAAGCGCAAGCTCACAAAAATTCAACACAATATGTTAATATATTCGCAGCATGAATACCACCTCCAAGTGTCCCTTGAAGTAGTCATACGTTGTAGCAGCAGTTTAAAAATAGTGAACAGTTTTTCTTAAATATCTTTCCAAACTATTTTGTCCCTACGCGGCAAAGTACTTAGACTTTCCAGTGACACTATAATGCACTACGTTACATACAGTGATTGCAATCGAAAAAGAAACTACGCACTCATGATGACGATCGTCATCATGAGAAGAAAAAAGAAATCGTATTTCCGTTTATAAGAAAATATCTTATGATGGGCATCAAATATCAAATCAAGAGCTCTGTGGACTCACTTTCTCTTTTGCAAGATTTCCCAGAGTGCCGCTCAATCTCCATAACTGAAATAGAAAGAAGCCTAGCTTTGAATCAGAAATAATGTGAGTAAATACCTCTTTGGAATATAATATTTTCGGGTTGTTGCCGCTGCTGTTGCTGCTCGTTTTTTTGAGTGTGCGTGTCTCAAAGTACTTTTCACGTGAACTCCTCCAAGAAAACTTTCATAGAAAAGGGAAAAAGCGAAAGGGAGACTTTTTTTGTTATCGTTTAGGGACTTTAAAACAGTCAAAAAGAAGTGGCAAACTGGCAAGAGATTACATCTCTGAAGACCAGCTGGTGCTGTTGCTCTTTGAGCGGGGAAGAGACACTTGTGATGATAGGAGAGCATAAAAGAAACAAGGAAGAAGACGAAAATGAAAAAAAAGGAAAGTAGTTTGGTGGCAGTGCCAAAAAGTTAGGATCGTTTTGTCGTTGGCTGGCGTCGTCGGCAGCGCAATAATATTGACTGGATATATGTGCCTACTACCTGTCTCCATCCTTCCTGCGCCGAATAACACGGTATAAATTGTCGTTTCTCTGTAAGCGCCTGTTTCAATAGCCACTTTAGAAGTATAAACATCAAGACCGCTATAAGCACACATAGATAGTGTTGAGCTTTCAATATATTATGTACTTATACCTCTCTGTTATTGTACGTCAAATATTGCATTGGCAAGGAATTCAAAACATTTTTCAAATGGTTTGCTGAGCTGAAAATAAATGTGTAAAATTGCTTCATGCTCCAACAAAAGAGAATGGGAATGTGAATAAATGAAAAACGAGAATAACAGGAAACATATATGAACGTATGTTACCGAGAACAATGTATGTACGATGTAGAACTCAGCTCAAGGAAGCTGCCACGAAAATGTGTAACTGAACCAAATATTAAAATTCAGAAAATGCTTTCCCCAAAGTAGCAGGTGACTGGGGGCATTTAACCATAGTTTATTTTTAGCTGTAAATGTTGCAAAATCGCTTTCCAGAGAAGTTTGAATCATTTTTCTTTATTCGCAGAACACGCGCTGCTATCACTGTCAACATTGCATACAACAATCTTTTTTCAATTGTTTTCCTTTCCTAATTCAATATTTGAGCTTGTTTAGTGAGAGTCAAATGCTTCCTGTTTGATGTTTTCGTAGTCTTCGTTGTGTAATTTTGGCATATATTTCAACATGCTGCTGGAATGACAGAAGTAAAATGGCAAAACGCATTAGCTTGTTGGGGATTGTACAAACGCTACAGGGAATTACGGAGGCTTGATTTGCAAATGATATAAACAAAATGCATTCAACAATATTAGGTTGAGTTCCAGGTACTGCGAGTTAGCATGTGCCCACAAATTCTGTGTATTTTGGTTGCGTAAAACAACTTAGCAAGAGCACATTATTCGCTGATTGCTAACATTTGTCTTACCTAGACATACTTTTTCATACCATGTGCCACTTTCCTCGTACATCGTAGGTTAAATAAAGAGAATTATATTTTATACTATAAAGTTGCATTTCATCTACGTGGTGACCGTGTTGTGAATGTGACTTGATGCATTGTGCAACTACGTACTGCCTTTTGGATGCGGTATTTTCATTCAAGATATGATGTTCTAAAGTACTGAATTGCAAATGATTGCAATTTTTGCAAAACTGACCCAATGCAAACATTTGTGTTACACTAACATTTTAGAGTGCTTACTAAATCACTCTAAGGAAGGTTGATTTTAATATTTGAGCATTTCGTTGAAAACTTTTGAAGAAACGTTTCCAGTAGAGGCAGGTGCGTTTCCTACGTAAACAGGTGCAAAAACATACATACCCTTTGAATCATACATTTTCTAAACTACATCATCTAATATGAGGATTTGGATTTGACCTCCTTCATCTTGAAAACTTGAGACATGAACACAATCTAAAATAGAAAGACATGCAGATTTACATGGCGCAAGAGAGAAAGCTACACCAATATGCAAATCTGGGAAGCCCTGCTGGATTCCTCATTCATCTCATATTTCATTTTATATGGACCATACTCAACTTTCCTTCATCCTTGCATCCTGGTATATTCTATTCCATATAGCTTTTCACACACCTTTTAACACAAAGTATGAAGTATGAATGAAAAGTATATATGCCAAAATCTCTTGCGGTTCCATGAGTCCTGGCGTTAAAAAATTTCCAGATATTTTCTGATAATGGTAAGGATACTTGTTCACTTGAATACTAGGCTATCCAGAATAGTAATTCATTATTTTACAATTTTCATAAAGCTGTTGTTCTTCTGTATCTTGTTAAATACAGTTTACATAGTGAGTGTGTACATCATCCCATATTCCCAAAGATTATTTTTGGGACATGAGAGAGCAGCACAAATTAATTTATTGCGGAAAGAATGTCTAACCGGTAAACAGAAAACATGAGTTTTGGTCAGTCATGTGAAATGAATTCGAAAAAGGAACGAATCCTTTTTAAACATTCCCATCCCCAATCTTCTTTTCTTTTGTTGTTAGTACGCATCTAAAAATTACGCTGCTCAACAAGAACTTCATACACATGCCTTTTATTAATCCCTAAGCTGAAATTCCATCAGCCATTGTTTCCAAAACATAAACCCTCATGAATGTTCATAAGAACTTACCTTAACTCTATTCGTTCCATTGCATTTTGCATTGTTTATTACGGTGGATTCACATTACACATACATGTCGGTATGGTTGTTATTAAATATGATTATTAAAACCAGGAAAAGGTTTCATGTCGTAACGAATTCATTCACGCATAAAGATGCTATGGTTCTCTCTCTCATTCTGCTTTACTCACAAAATATTATAAATTATGACGACTCAAATCCTTGTTTATGTTTTGGTTCGTGTCAACTGCTATTCTTTTTATTTTATACACGCCTCACCTATTCTACCAGCAACTCCTCATCATCGTGTGTCTTTTCTCGCTCTTGTGTCTCCAAAAACCAAGCAATCCGAAACATCCACCACCATCATCGTTCCATTGAACTTGTGATCTAATCCTGTATATACTAGGAAATGAAATGAAGTGCATCACAACAGACTGCTAGGCTGCATGCTATATACCCTGATGTTTATTATTATGATATGAATATATAATTCAAGTTTCTGTGTGACTGTGACTCTTTTACCTTCTCTTTACATAAACCAGAAACTCCAAAAAAACTTTTTTCTTAAGCCTTTCATTCTTGTTTTTGCTTTTTTCTCTTGTATTGACTCTCTTGTTCAGTTAGACAGTTCTTCTTAAGATATTATGTGTAATACCCCCTTGTCATTATTATTATTACACATAACATGCATGACAATGGGAGACTATGTGTGTGGTTATTGTGTAGACGTGACCACTTGAGGATGAGGAACATTTAATACCACGATGCACTCCAACGTACTCTGCATAATCGTTTCCTTTAATACCAGCATTATTATTATTATTACCACTCTTGAGTAAAGTACATCAACAGTATAACATGCATGTATAAATACGGTAGATAGAAATATATATATTTATGCTTACTATACTACTATTTAATGCCACCACACCACTACTAATAACTGACAAGCACTTTTGAAACTACATGCACCTACATATTATGAAAGCAAGCAAACCAACCGTAGATGTATGGTCCTCCTTTTAACTTCCTTTGCTCAACTATGTCTTTTGTAAGTTTTTTGTATCATTGTTAAAGAGTAGCAGAGGCGTAGTTTTATTGGTAGTAGTGGTGGTAAGACTAAACTGAGAAATGCACCATTCTTGAAGAAAGTACACTGACATTTTCATGGTGTCTCATTGTACATGTGCTTCTAACATGAATTTACTCTTTAGGCTATTTGCAGCGGTGGCATTATATACGGTTTGCATTTGCAAGTAGAAGTGTGACCACATTTGTGGATTATTCTTGAGAGTTTGCATAGATCTGACCAAGAGCGAACCACACATTTTGTGCTGTTTGCTATGACTAAACCAACAACTGGGATAAGAAAAGTCTTCCATCAAAGGATTAGTGTGTCCCACATGAAAATAACGTAATTAATCCCTACCTGGTCTGAGAGCTGATGCATTTTTCGTGCATGCCTCACACAGTTTTTTCTTGGTTGTTCATGATGATGATAATTATGAGCAGATTAAGAACTCGATGGAACGTAGGGCAATAATTTTAATGCATTTCACATTATAACAATGACAATAAACTAGCATTTTTTACTCAATGCATCGCTTATTATGTATCTTTGTGAATCATCTCTTCTGCTTAAAAGCGTAAGCGGTTTTAAGCAAAGTATCTCTTCTGAATAAACTTATACAACATGCCTAATACAATGTCGTGGTTACTTCTCTGTGAAAGAAATATGACATTTTTACAATTTAACAACAACCATCAACATGTTCAATCGTTACTTTATTTAATTTTCCTTCGGGTATTTTGAAAGGACGACAAGGTAGAAATGGGAAGAATTTGCATAAAACTCGGTGCATTAGCAAAAGACTAGATTCTAGGGGACCAGAGAGAAGAGTATCAGTGTATTAGAAAAAATGAAGTTAACAACGAGTTTTTTGTTTTGCTTTTAGTGTAGGTATTTACTTCTTAAAACATCGCTGTTCATGTTCATTAAGCTTAAAAGATCACGATATGGCATGCCAATGTTGCGGATGATGATGATGAGGAGAATGGTGAACACAGAATAATGATAATGATCAAGTTCTTCAACTGATATCGATGTCTCAGACATTCCCAATACAAAAAGAAGTTTATCAAACAGACCGAGAAGAAGTAAAGGAGGAGGTATTGAATAAAAGCACAAATGAACGTAAATCATTCTTTTCTCTCGTGCTTTTTCGTATATTATGGTTATCTCCCAATGGCGATAACAGTCATAATCAACTATCTTGTGGAGATTACGTATACTAATATTTTGGTATAAGCATAATGTTTTAAGTGCATAAAAATGGGGAATGTTTCTCTGATGCTCGTTGACTTTGGCATGGTTCTGTTTGGTTTGATTTTACTTTTTGGTTTCTCTGCCTGATTTTTGTAACAATAACCTCCAACAGGTTTTATTGTTTTGTTTGCACGGTGTGGTGTGTGGTTCTTTTCTTGTTTCATTATGCATGAACAGTGCATAATGAACTCGCCAATATATATATGCAAGCTTTACTAGTAAATGACTACACGCGGTGTAACGATGATGGTCGTTCCAATTTCCTGTCTGTGATGGTCTTTCTTATGTGCCAATGAACCATTAAAACATTTTATTGCTTTCAACGTTATTTCCAAAAGTCAAGTATCTTCTACAACTATTAAACCTGCAAAGTTGCTAAAAGTTGTGTGCACAAAACGATGCGTAAGCGATGAAAAGAAATAAATATGTATACTTTTTAGTTTAACTGAACATGCGATATCAATTCTGTTAACTGTATGAACAATGCACACAAAAACTTACATCCATGAAAGTTCATGTGAGCAATTAGAACTGTATAATTTACGAATCGATGTGTGTGCAATTTTCGCAAGTAAATTCATTTATTCAAAATCAACGCTACATGAATTCTTGGTCCCCGATAAACTCATTATTGCCAAGCTTGTCTCTTCATAATATGTTCATCTAATTTAGCAATAGTAAACCCTGTCACATAATATGTATAATTGTACGCAGTAGTGGGGTGATCATTTACAATGATTTTTAGATTGACGAGAGGAATGGACAATGTAAGTAAGTTTGAAAATAACCTTGTTTGAAAGTCAACAGACTGAAAAGAAAGTAATGTGGAGCTGCTGACATGGACACATCCATGAATTGAATTGGGTGCAGTGGAGAAGTAGAAGTTGTCCTTGTCTTTTGTCTTTTCGATAACATTATTATTACTCTGCTTTCATTTTCATCAACTCATGTGTGTGCTAAAACTATTCTCCAGTAATCATGCTGTGGTTTTTTATGGGCACAAAATTCAGAGAAAATTGGCTCAATTGACTGTTTACTGTGTTGAGTTAACTGGCTCTGATACATCGTTCCATTATCGAATACCCTATTGCTATACATTGCAAGTCAAGCCAAATGACATTCATTGCTCGCTCAACACGCACACTTGTGATACTTTTGGAAATAGATTCTGGGAAAGTTTACGTACACACGACTCCACCATTGTACCAGAAACCCAGTAAAACGGAACGTTTTCGATTTTCGCGAAATGAGTAGTAGCAGAGAGAAAGCACATAATACAACTTTGTCTACGACACGACCTAAAAGTCAACCATCTCTGGTGATTCAGCAGACTTTGACTTTACACACACGACTCACATGAACATGAGGGTTGGCTGTCAAATTGATATCATTATTAGAATGACTTGCTACTTTATAGTATACACCTTTTCTATATGTTGTACTCCCGTTTTCCTTCTATAGTATACATCATAGATTGGAGGTGTTTTGTGTAGATGATTGCAAAATCCTCAACTGATTGAGCTATTTAGCTCGCAAGTCGTCATTTATGGTTTATGCAATGCCTAAAGGAGGAAACATAAGCCTTTAAAAAAAGAAAGCTCACAGGCTCAATTTAGTTGTTGAATGTCTATATCGGATGGAAAGTGTCTGGGTTTGAGTTGACTACTAGGGAATACGACTTGAACGTTCATTATAAAAGATTCGACGTGTAGGTGTGAATTAATGAATACTTTACGACTATCGATCGTATCATTTCCTTTTTCGAGGTAAAATACTCTATGCATCTACATACATTTTTACTACACTGCTTGCTGTTATCGATAATGCGTCTGTCGATATCTCGCCTATAATGTGTGCAACGTACACCACTGAATGCTTAGACTCTTAGACTTCTTTGCTTTCCCACATATCAGTGTTTCTACACTGAATTATCGACCTATCCAACCCATTACCTGTTTATACTCTTCTTCTCGTCTTTTCTCAAACAAAACAGAAACTGACAACTTTTCTCTCTGCTTATCTTCATCCATGTGTTCAATCTGTTGATAGTGTTTCTCTTTCCGTAGCCTACACAAAATTTGCACTTATTTGGCCTTCAGAATGTGGGTTTTAGATTACACAGGAAAAGGAGGTAAAAGTAACTATGTGGGTAACAGTCTGGTGGGCAAAAAGAAAATACACAATATGGAGAAAACAAATTTGCACTATCTTTTCTCCGTTTTTCTCGAGGCACTTTTGTTGGTTTTCAAATTTTTAGTCTACACAAAGTTAAACTTCTACTGGGGTTTAAGTGTGGGTGTCGGATTATGCATCACTAGTGATCATCTCGGGCGATAACTCCTTATACAATATCGTAGGTAGTAAGAGTATTGCAAAATTGCCTTATTATATTTTGCTCCGTGGGATGAGTTATGTCTATAAATGTTGGACGTGTTGCAAGCTCCTTACAGCGTCATCACGTAAAATGAGTATTCCACGAAACGTTATCCGTTAGATGGTAATCAACACTGATAAACCCAACTGTACGCCTATGCACAAACAAAAATCCTACACGGCTCAAGATAATATTTACTCTCCAGATCATTACTAGAAATTAATATGCTACCACTTTCTTCAACACCCTCATCGTTTTCCACATAAGATAAGCTAATATGAAAAGACAATAAAGTTTGCAACTTTTTATCGTTTCATTTCTAAGCACCCTTATATGCTTCGAATTCTTAATGTGAGCAAAACAAGATAATATTCTAATTTAGCCCCGGTGCAGTGATCAGATAAGCGAATTAAGCGACTCCTTGTACACTGTACTTAACTTACACATGTAGTTTCTTACACCGCTATTTATCTGATTTGAAGGTTTGTGCACCTTTGAAACAATCGAATGTGTATTTTGTTTCAAACTCTACTGTCAATGCGACTACATGTCCAAGTAATCATGAAGAAGGTCACTGTCAGTTTTTGTAGAATAAATCTGCTGAAAACGCGGCATCGCATGAATTTTTTACGGTTCTTTCAATTTCAGCTTGTGTTTATGTTAGCTCAACTTATAGCTTTCAAGGTGTGAAATTATTCAAATGATTTAATGTTGTTAGTTTATTTGTTTTTGTTTTCGCATTGTTGTCATTGTCCTGCTGTTCTGTAACGGAAATCATATCAATGTCACTCTTTATTCTTTATAACAACATGTGATGTTTATAATGCAAAAATTATATATGTAATTTTACTGTGCATTTCTCATCTCAACAGGAGCTACTTGAGGCGTGTCAAAGTCAAACCATACGTCTGACTGAAATGAAGTTTGAAGAATGCAAACAAGAAAGCGGGTGGTAGTAAAAGTTGGATAAACCGGAGATCATCGTAACATGAAACTTGTTACTTTGTACTTGTTACACAAAGCTGCTACCTTGATGATGATATGCAATTTTACGGTATTGTGACGTGTGTATAAGGGTTAACTGCATTTAAATTAAATGGGAAGTGACTTCATCCGATGGAATTGCAACACACGGTACAAAAAGTACTGTATATACTTTAATAATATATTATTCAACATGCTACAGATATCCCCGAGAAAAAGAATATCTAGGTACTTCAGTTAAAAATTATTTCATTCTCCGTATATAAAATTTTATATCATCAATAAAAAAAGTGTGCCTGTTTGCTCCTAATTCAAGAGTCGACTTCCAAAATTTAGACATTCATACCTTACGATATCATATGCACGTCACACATAATGTAAACATTGTTGACTTACCAAAGTCAAGTCATGTATAATACCTATGCCCTATGCAATGTAGAAAACATCAAACGACAAATTTGACAGGAGTTCAGGCTGATTGACTGTAGTGAGTAGCTGTATCATATCATTTTATTCCGTTGGCATCACTTTGCGTTTGTACTGGATGTTGCTACTATTTACCTCTCATTCATACCAGAAGCTATCCATTAAGTTCAAAGGACAAGTGAAGGCATATAGAGGGACGATATAATGCGTGATATATTCAGTTGAACAGTTATGGTATAGAATGGTGCCCAACAGGCAGCTTTTCAAGTGTGCCTTGAATAAATGTCGACAGGTGATGTGCTTCGAATTGCTATGTCATCAATTTCGTTTTTCCCCTTCTTTCGTACTGCCTGCTACTCCACCTATGCGCAACTTCTGCTTTTGCTGAGCTTCATCTTGCTCGCTTGTTTTGCAAGCTTAATTTTTTTACCGTGATTTGTAGCATACATGCGATAATATGCTTATTTGTTTCTTATTAAACTGAAATTTTTAATGGAATGTACTGCATTGTCCCTAACAAGTTTTTACTTTGTTATGGACCTTATTACAAGCAGCACTGGAGGATGCAGTTGGTATTTACACATTATTCACTAACGCTGACAGTCTTCAGAAAACGATATTATGAGATAATTTTATTAAATTTGACTTTGATATGGAGATTGCTTCTGAAGGCTTCCTTCCATAAGGTCTAAATGTGTGACATGAGGAAAATCAGAAGGACATGTAAGAAGCAAAAAGGATTCATACGACTGGTTAAAGCTATTCACGGCTTATTTTAAGCAAAGCATACTCAAGAAAAGCAGAGCACACGGCTTTTGTTGATATCATAAATATGAAATTCCTTCAAATTGGTCTTTTAGTCACAACTAGTATTACATTTTGACTCATAGTTCAACACACTATACTACAAGAAAAGGCTTTTTCATGTAGTTCTCTCGTTTAAATATCACAACGAGAATTCCCATTCAGAAAATTCTGGTATGCATATTTTAGGAACTGATAGGCATTCCTCTCTCTCTCTTCATCTCATTCCTTATCCATCCATTCAATTTTCCACGTAATAAAATATGAAGTCATATTGTGAGGGATAATTGACTCTGACTTCTTTGAATAATTCACATGCCCAAGAAACAAGTAAAGCTCCACCAGACTGAATTATAAATTTATGGTAGCTTTGATTTGTTTAAAATATTTATCTGATATAAGCAGCGGTTTAGATAAGGTTGCGCAACTTACACCCTGGTGCCTGTCTCCTTAAATAATGCTAACCAACTAGGATTTTGGCTTCACTTGTCATTCACGCTGTGCACACTCAGTGTGCATTCATGATTTAAATACGGACAACAAACTAACAATAACTGTGTTAAATTAATACAACGCAAGACAACGGTATGTACGGTAGTTTTAGCGATCCTAATCATCATGCCAAATGTTTGCATAGAACACGTCTTTTAAATATTATACAGTTGCAGGGCAGCTTTCATAAATATAAATGATAGTAGTAGGAGCAGCAAGCAAAGCACACTAAAAACATACAACACTCCCTTTTTGTTTTTGCAAGTTTGATGCAAAATTTCCTTTGTTCTCCCTTTTGTCTTTTGATATGTGAATGGAATGAGACGACTCTGCTATATGTTTCCATTTGGTTTAGGGTTCCTTTGAGCAAATACACCTTCTCGTTCTCGCAAAATGCTGCACATGGTTAGCAGAAAACGTAAATCCGGAAGCTCAATTGCGATAATTGAGCGTTACAGTAATACTATATACAAATATGTAAATGATTAAAAAACTTTTCTGTTGTTGCTTGACATAATATTGCAATTTGCTTTCGCTTTAACAATCCACTTTTCCTACATGGATCATATTTGTGATGTTGCACAAGTATCATATAAGTGTGCATAGATTTCAAATGGGCAAGGAAGCAAGTATCGAGTATGAAGAGGATACATGTTATTGCGGAGAATTAATGACAAGAAGTGTATCAGTTTTTGATCCTTACTTAAATATTATTAGACATTGGTTTGTTCTGGATGCACTTTTCGCATTCAAATGCATTTTTACACTTACATTACGCAAATGAGTGCACTCAATTTTAAATGTTTATTGTACTGTAAAATACATTGTTGAATTTTTACAAAAAAGTTGTTGCCCAGTTTTGTTTCCAAACAATATCACCCGGCAACAAAAGTAAAGCCTCGCCAGCGAGATACCCAAAGAATATGAATGTTTTCACATAAAACCTCAATATCCAACCTTCAGGGCTTTTTATGAAAAATGGCATATTATATTCGTTGCTGGCTTTCATTCCATTGTTATTCCCAAAACATTTTCTAACCGATAGCATCCTCCTCCTCGTCCTTTTCAACTTTTAAAAAGTGAAGCGTATAATTCTCTTCCTTTTCAAGTCAAAACAGAAAAGTTTTTACTCATTGCATTTCACTTCTCTTTAGACCTCGAAGTCTTTTTTATTGTGTGCTGCATCTATTTTGGTTAATGTTGGATCAAGTCATGTCGTGAGTTATTGATCACAGTTCCATTGAAGGAGCTACACAGAATGCATGAAAGAAGTAGGCTGGGCCAGAAAAGGTCAAGTGAGAATAATGCACCGAGAAAAATATTTATTACGCCACAAAATTCAGCCACCACCACCACCGTCATCATCATGGCTTACTACACACACCACACACAAATATGTACAATACAAACGCACACCACCAGCTCGCAGCTTCAGTCAGAAAAGTCTTTTGAATTCACAGGCAAAAAGTAATAATCTATGTATGAGCACTCATTGAATGTAAATACATAACAGCTTTCTCAATAGAGATCCACACTCTTTCACATAAAATGCGTATAAATAACGTATTTATCCTGTCAGCCAGTGTGAGACATACACAACACAGGGCACAAAAGCGAAACATTAATCAACATCATCTCAAATCAATACAATGCAAAACATGCCCTGTGTGTGCTCCTCGTCTTCTCCTCTGCATTTGTGTGGCTGTGTATATGTATGTATTTCTTTCAAACATGGGCAAAAGGACCTATGAAGGGTATTCATTACTTCACAGAATCCTGCAAAATCGCTCAAAACAGTCACCTATACATTGTTGCCTCAGGATTAAGGCATTTTTTTCATCCAGAAAGAACCATTCAAAATGTTCATACTAGTCTTATTAGGTATGGAATGTATATAGAAATATTCATACCTTCATACTGCATAAATGTATACATTGCAGTGGTCTATGATCCCAGTTTTCAGCTTATTCAAAATTCTTGTATGATCAACTGTGTATAACTGGAGAATGTAGAAAATACTTATAATATGTTACTCCAGCAAGGAAAATTAATATACATATGTATACAGCTCATGTATTTATTACCGCGTTGTCACTTGCTTCCAGAAAATTAAGCATTTTACCCTAATTTCAAAAACATATGGACACAAAGTCTGGCTTACGAAGTTGGCTTGGATACGTTAGAGCTTGGCATTTATTATATTTCCTTCATGGTTTTGGTGGTGGTAATGTTGTGCGATGAAATGACTCAAAGTACCTCATTTTAACTGGACCCTTTTCATGAGTTTCCCTTCAAGAAACGTAAAGCTACTACTTTAGTTCATACTGTCGGCATTTCCTCAAATTCATCAACAAAGACAGCACTTCTATTCAACTATAACATAATAACTAATAAGCTACATATGAAGCAATATTGAAACCCATTTCCATGCCCTTATGTCTGAGATGAGTGGGCGACGTGGTGATGTGAGATGATGATATGGCCATGATGTATTCAACCTGAAAATTGGAAATAAAACACAGTATGCATGCAGTCTGTAACCATTTTAACCATTAATTTTTAAGGTTCAGATTTCAGATTTCTTTATGAGTTTGACAAAAAGGAAATGTGGATTCATGTGTGTGCTGATCGTGTAGCAAGGGTGCTGGATACGTTGTAGCACTTGAAAAGTTATTTGATACCCACTTCTCCTCCCACCTTTCGTTTTTCCAAATAGAATTTTTTACTTTTCGTATTTTTGACGCTGGCTTAGAAGATCAATTATTCCATAGTAAAAATTACTTATTCTCATGCATTCATGAGAGGATAAAATGAAAGGTGATTCGGTGAAATAAATGTCTGGTCTTTGCCCAGTGATGATGACGAGAAACCCAAAATTGTACCACATTAAACCCAAACAGTTTCATGGTAGATTTGAAATTACTGAATGTGTTAAATCAACCCTGACTCACAATATTTTGAATTTACAAATAAAGCGAGGGTGTTACTTTACCAAGTTTTTGTGGAGTACTTATTATACTAGTTTCAGGATAATCTATTCAAGAAGATTTCTTTTGTTAAAGGGCTTATTTCCACTTGAGTAGACGTTTTTGTTCTCTAAAAAGAAACTCTAGTCAAAGTAACCATTTGTTAAATGCTTTATGGGGATGCTGGTAGTATTTGTACACTCTTGTCTTTCAAGAAGTTTGACAAAATGTAGGAAACTGTTATTGTTACGAGACACTTCAGTGTGATGTTGAAATAATATCTGTATACATTTTAGATTGTCCAGAATCAGAAGAAGTGAACAATTCCCTTACAATGATCACACTAAAGCACTTCCTTCCTTACAGATCATGTAGGGAAAATGAACGGGTCTAAGGTAAGTTGAATTTCAATCACTTGGACACCTCAGGAGTGACTGCTGAATAACATTCCATGATCAAAACGTCTCATATCTACTACCAATAAAGCTACAATTTCATGGTCAGAATTTATGTCATGCACGGAAATGACAAAATTTTCTTCCCACATAAAACCCAGTTTAATCATTAACGAGTTCTCCGTATATGTTTTTTCAGAGTTACATAATAATTAGGTAACCTTCAATGAGTTTGTAAACCCTATGCAAAAATTTGTGTTGTATCTCAAATACACGTAAATGAAGTAAAAGTTGTTGTCTATCAATTTCACTCATTGGTATGAAATCCAGAGGCTATATGAAACACGAGTCTGGATTTAGGCCAAGGTCTACAAATGAACATGAAAGTGGGTAAAAACTAGGACTAGATGGATTCAAATATAATTTCCTAAAAAACAAATTTGAACTCCTCAAAGTAAGATTTTCCTTATTTCACAATTCCCAACCGACATTCTAAATGACATTTCTAAACACACTTCATCTATAAAAAGAACAGAACATCTATACGAAACAATCCAAAAGGGCCTCCACAAATCATCAAGGCCATGCAAGGGAAAGTGCATACTATCAAACAAAAACAAGTAAATAGTAATAAACAGAAGGTTGATACAACCTTTAGCACCATATCCTGTTTATTAAATTGTCGAAGATGCCAAATGTCGTCAAATGAAACTTCTCTGCAAACCAGAGAGCAAGCAACACTTTTGTCTATAGTCATAGTTGATAGTGCCTTGTTCACCATTGTACAGAAATAATAAATGGCAATGTTTGATGAGGGATTAAGGACACCCGTATATAGTCCATAAAGATCTCATATTACATCAAAGACAGATTTACGAGCAATTTGATCTTCTAGCTTGTCTTTGATGCGGTAGAGATTACATTTTAGGTAGATTCACCACCGCTACTATCAAACCATAATAAATAATGTGGATCTGTAGTCTTTCCCTGCAAGCACCACACAAGTACAACAGAAACAACAGGATGAGCCTAAACAAGCTACATCAATATAACAGCCACTAACATTTGACATTACAATATTACTGCACAAATCTAGATGGATGCTACTCAACGGATTAGCAACATAGGAAACCTTGGAGGAGTCTGCCACTTCGAAATCTGTTTTGACATAAAAATATTTTCGCCATACCACACACCATCATCACTGTTACATGCCACCACACACTGAATCCACACTTTATAGACACAAAATGTGCTAACGTGGCATATAATATTTCACGCCATGTTTGCACGTTTTCCTTTTGTAGAACCATTACCCAAGAAGTAATGCATCTACATTATTATTATAATGCGTGCTAAAGCTGAAGATGTACATAATATGAGATTGCATCGCTATTTTCATTTGCACACTGCTAGCTTGCAATCTGCTAGTTATTTCCTCAAAATGAAATATAATATTGACTGTAGATGATGAAGCTGAGATCAACTTTGTCTCTCGTGATTGTGTATATCAGTAATGATGAAAACAAATAATACAATTATTCAACAAACAAAGCATGTAAAATCGGATACTGACACGCATTCTTTCATTTCATTTGATGATGAGTGCTGCCTTTGTATTGAGCCATGTTTGGCTTCTCGATTTCCTCTGTAGCCTTTTAAGTATGGGAAAACAAATTGCTGATATAATACACAAAAAAATTAATGGCTATTGTTTCACGGATATTTATCTTATTTTCGAGTATAGTGTATAGAAACATACATTCGATCTTTCGTATTTCATAGAGACCGTAGTTGGTTAGTGATGATTTTAAAAAGATAATAATGTTTCTCCCAAAGTCACATTCATATAATATTGCCACATTCTGAATGGACTGACACAGACAACTGTTTGTTTGAACCTTGCGATTTCAAAACATGGAAAAATACGGCATCTTAAAGGGAGTCCTGCTAATGGTTATAAATAATGGGTTTTATAAGTATAAAACACGACTAACAAGCAAATATGTGACAAATAGATAAACGATCGTATAAACATGATTTTTCATTATTGCATCCCTGGTATCTTATTTCTTTTAAGAAAAACAAAAATATTGAAAAAATTGAAGTTGAATGCGTGTGTTCGTCTTACATTGTAGTTTTCTTATTCTTTTTGTCATATGGAGAAAGCAGTTTAATCAAGTTTGGCAATTTGTCGTAATTTTTATTCAGTGAATTATTTTGATAACGGCTGCATTTTCTGCATCTATTTCGCTGTATTTTGAGGTTACACGTAAATCCATAACCATAATATATGATTCCTGAACTAGAGAAAGTCATTATAGGTCCGCCGTCCGGCGAGGAGGTTGAGGTTTGATGAGTTTACAAGTGGAATTATTAATTTGATTACAACAAGAGCAGAAACCACTTATTGTGTAATATAATCATCGAGAGTCTAATTAATTGAAGTGTCTCTATCAACGAGTTCTAATCTACAATGTTTCATTCTTCCAAGGTCTCTATATTATCTCGATTGTGTTCACCCACATAATACAGCAGGAGTTAAATGGCTTATTTAGCTGAAAACTCCACAGACACTCAGCCTTCATTCTTGATATGATGATCAACCTTCTGGCTAATAACTATAATGTTAAGCCATCAGGCTTATAATACTGAAGTTACTGGAGTACTAAGCCGTAAAAATGGAGTGGATTGGATGAAAGATTGTTTAATAATGCATGCAATATACGCTAAAACCAAGTAAATATAAGTTTTCCATCAATTAAATCAAATGTGGGTATGTTCTTGTTTAGAAAACAGTACTTCAATTATTATATACTAATGGTGCAAATACTTTACTTTAAATTTGAAAGTTTCTTAACAAAATGGAAGCATTACTACCACCACGATTTATTGGCTCTCAAGTACTGTAATAATCCATGAGCAATTAGAAGTTACAAGTTACGACAGTATGAAGTACCCTTGACTAATTGGCAGAGCTTAATTAAAATCTGTATTTTTGCCACTTATGGGTCGGTCACATAATACTTCTGAAGTGGGTCTTCTTCAGAATTGATACGAAACAGCTTTGTTTAAGTCAGAAAGTAAGCTTGTAAAGTTAATTCATCCATTTGCCTTTTGCTATTCCGATTTCAAAATCTAGCTCACTAACCCACCATACAACGCGATTTAAAAATACGTGCATTTCAGAATGTCTCAGAAAAAAAATTTATTACCAAATTTTATGCTGTTTCACTCCCTAAATCACTAAAATCTATACTGTAAAGACGAGCGAAGATGAGTGGATAAAGGCTAAAGACACTCATCACCACTCATGATTCATAGCCTTTAGTCTAACGGAGCAACTTGCTTAACTTCCTCCATATAATAATTATTGATATAGATATATTGCCTTTTTTGGCAATATATCTATATCAATAATATATTTAATATTTATACATAAATATTTATTGAATTAATAAGCACCTATTATTACAGTTGGCGGACCGCTGTGGTTTGAGGTACAATTGGATTGTACAAAAACTAAGAAGCTTAATTACTAATTACACTGATTGGCAGTAAATACATTTCATTGTTTTAGTGCTTATTTTGACGAAGGAAAATACTTCCTTTCATACTTCAATCAATCTTTCATGTTGTTAAAATCGATGCTAACAATAATTAGCAATGCATGATTATGTAAAGTGATCGTTTATTCTTTTTATTCGAAAATTCTGCGCGGTTATGGCTCAGTTGGAGGTCATTTTCAAACGATTGTTTCTCAGATTCTGCAGTGTCTGTACCATTTCCTCAAAACTAGTCAACGCTTTAAAACCTATTTTGGTCGAGTAAAGTTGTATTTTTTATTTATTTTGGTGAACAGATAATGTGTTCTAGTTAGATGCTCAGTTTTGGTAGACGATTTTCCTCAATAAATTATATAAATTATTACGAACTTACCTAAACTACTTTCATATTATTGTTGACTCCTCCTTTTTTGCATTGTCTGAGATTATTATTGTTATTGCTAATAATGAGGATGTATAGATCCATCAGAGTAAATCATTACAAATAAAACAATAGAACTAGAATTGCAACTTTCCTTCTCGTTAATCTCAAATCCTTTGCAGCAATAAATGGTTGATTATGATGACTGCGATTTTGAAAAGATTATGACAAATTTACAATTTAACTTGTGGGGAGCAAATAATTTTATGTGATGTTATTATTGCTGCGTTCTTACAAAACTAAATGTGTGGCTCTATACCCCGCAGATATATGCATATACATACTCGGTAATTGGAAAGGTTATCAATTTTATTATCAATTACCAAACTGATTTCATGACTTTACATGCATCATTTTCATGTTTGCTTGTCGAAAAGTTTGAAGTCCTGTGGTATAGTTTTGAAATGTAAACAATGTGCCACATCTTGTTACCACTCTGTATTTAACTAGTTTATCAACAAACCACCATCATTTCATGTTTCATTTTTGAGGGAGCAAACCAATTTCCTCCCTACTTTTTCCAACCAGGAGATGGCCAAATAATCTTGCACGATGCAATTTTCGTCTTAGACATACAACACACATCACATATTATGTGGCTTGATTCTGTTTGTGTGCGGCACAGTTACAGTTAGCTTAACCTAATATTTATTCTCATTCTGCAATTTTATTAGACATACTCTACAAAAGAATCTTGTACCAAAATCCGGTCCGAAATCTTTTATGCATGTACAGAGACAAAGAAATATTTCATTTTTTATTTTTACTACCAATTAATTTCATATCCAACCATGTTTGTGTATACAATGTTTAAAAAATGAAATGCTTTTTCATGTAACATGAACACATACGTATACAGGAGATTTAAACAATTCCCTTGAACCCTCGTTAATTTCCGAAATAAGAACAAATACAAAAACATAACGCAGAGAAAGGCCATAGGTCAACCATAAAAATTATTATTCATTCATTGCTGTGTCTTGAGCTCATAAATTAAATGCAATAGCCTCAATGACAATTTTCATAACCACATTTGGTAATGCTCCATTGAGCAAAACAAGTCAACCCTTCCACTTCTATTCTGAGGAACCATAAATACTCGAATTTCAAATGTCATGAAATTATGATGCCATTGCATTTATTGCACGAACACATTGTATCAACTTCAAAATACTTGTTCAAAATGCTTGTATGTGGCGGCAAGAAGACTATGAAGAACTCACACTCACAGTATTAAGCAACATGGAATTTAAGCGAGAAAATAATTTTCTTATATAGCAAGCCATGTGTAAATGAAACGATAAAAAGGAGCAGGAAACCAAGTGAAGCTCAAAGTTACAGTAGAGTTCTGAATTGGAATTCAAGTACCAGAATAATATCTTCTTCAAGACAAGTTGGGGTTGAAAGAGTCTGGGTGCAGCAGTAAAAACGAAACTGAAACTTAACATGCTGTTTAGCTGTTTAGCTATAATATGTACTTGTTTGTCATTATAACACATACTTCATTCTTGGATAAAATATTAGGCAAAGTCAAACTAAAACCAAATAAGTTACTGTGAAGCATCAAAATGAAACTTATTTTCCTGCCTGTTTTCTTGTGTCACATGGCTTGTTTCCCAACGACACACACATCAGCAGCAGCATTTTTACGATTACTTTTATTCTCTGTCTTGATCTGTCATAAGACGCGAGTGAGCCCATCAAAACATTTCCATTTTAAGCTTTAAACTGCCGCTTCGTCTCATTAATCCAATAATAAAAAAGTGCAAGAACGTATGTGTGGAGTAATTCATTTGCAGAGAGAGTTATGTAATGTGATGGAATGCAGTGTGACGAAGAATAATTATGATACTTTGCATGTATGTAGACAAAATGACGTCGTGTACTATATGGATGAATGAACAAACTGTGATGTGACGATGATAGCTATAATCATTTTGACTTTTACCATTGGAATGATAACTAGCTCTCACACCAAGTTTCATTTGGAGAATTTTTCGTGATAAAGCGTTTTCATGTATAAAAAGATTAATTTCAAAATAAGATTGAATGATGCAACAGAGGTGTGGAGAGTCGTATTTAAAAAAATGTCTGTGCATTCAAAAGAATGATTTGAACTATTTTGAACTGCATGTATACTTGAAAATACTTGGATATTAATAAGCTGCTTTGTCAACCTGACTGAATGGATCTTTCACGGACGGTTTGAAGTTTTATTAAATTAGGAATTTGAATTTGTATGTGTCACTCACAAAACTGAAAATATCAAGCTGAAGCTAAGCGAGGAACTTCACAATCTGAAATACTTACTTGTGATCTGAATAAAATGAAAATAAAGGGTATTGTGCTTATTCTTTCCGAGCTCTGCGACAGCGACTTTCATCGTAAGTTACGGTGAAAAGGCTAAATTTTTAAAATGTAAAGTAGGGAGTGGAACGATCTCATTCAATGGACATCGATTGGCAAATAAAACTGACAGGTTTGCTGTTTTGTCGTAATAAGACGTGTCAAACAAGAGAAAATCAAGGGTATAGAAATGTTAAAGCTTAAGCAAAGCAACAAAAATTGAAAGGCACACCATAAAAACTTTATAAGAATTTTACTACTCATTATTTAGCATTCACCATTCCACAAACAAATTGGATAAAGTAAAATAGCAAAACTACTGATATGCCCATCCTTGTAATTCCTATCTTCTTCAGCCTTCACAATGTAAGATAAATCTGAAAACGAAAATCTTTCACCTCCCTGAATACAATACAAATACATGCCTTCCGTGAAAATGACACTGAGTTTTACACATCATACTCAAAACAATACTAATAAGCTTTTTAGCCTTTTAAAACGCTTTGAAAAATGCGAAGAAACGGTAAAACACGATTGGGATCTTTAATAAGATTTGCTGTAAGATGTAAGTATAATGTAAGTCGAAACGTAAAGTGTAAAAAAATATAAGGTTTCTAAGATGTTGTAGATCTTTATAGCATTTGAATACACACAATTACAAATGCTACATAGTTAAGACAGAAAATTATGAATTACTGAAAATTTGCATTACTGATTGTAAGTCAGCTTACAAGCAGTGTCAACAGTTTTTAAATACAAATTAAGATTTACTAATCCGCAGTCAGTGAGTACAAACAGGCTTACCAAATAAGGATGGATATTTATCAATCTTATGATATCCTCATGAAACCGGGAAGAATGATCTAGTATTAAACACAAATATTTTCCTGTGCTGTTAACTCACATAAAATTATGTCTGCAACAGTTAAGTAGAGAGTAGTAAAAATGTACAGTTCTTAGTGTAATTGCATGTAGAATCTTCACAAAAATGGTCATTGAGTTTTCTCACGCGACATTTTTCATCATCAATGTCGAAATGGAGAACCAAGCATAATGTATTTTTTTTTATCTAAAAGTATCAGCCAAACAGACGTGTGATATACAGAAAGATATCTCCTCATAAACTTATTTTGACCTGTTGTGATGACCATAAATAATTATTTCATCCAAGCCGTGACTGATTTTTCTCTTGATATGTGACAATGTTGTTCCGATTGGGATGGACAAGCATTAAGCTCGCAATCAAATCACAAATGTTCACCCTGAACAAAGATACTCTAACACACTAAAATTGCGCAAGACTTGGTTCCTTTAATAAGAGTTTTCTATGATAATAATAACATTACAAATTCAAAATTCTTAAATTATGAAAGTTATACTGTACTATCAATTTTTACGGAGAAGAACTTTCCAAATATTATTATATCATATTTGTGTGGTCTACCTACGCGTCTACTTGCGACACATGTCTCTGCTAACTAGCCAATGAACAAAAAGTGACATTGTTTTGAATGTTTTGAAAAGCTTAAAAAAGTTTGTGAAAGGACGGGTTTTATATTGATTCATATACATGTATTGGTAAGCTGTGTAGTTACGCTGATGACATGCAAAGACACGGAACACACACATAACGAGAAGCAGTGAAATACTTTGTTCAGAGAAAGAGAAATGCATACATACATGTCAAAAAGGGGACATGGCTGTTTAAAAATCAGTACAATTCCCTAAGGACCACGCAAGTACAGCGCAATTCAAAGTAACAAGCATGTGGTTACTGTTATTATGACGGTTGGTTATATGTATTTCTTTGTTGGTTGAATGATCACAGAAAAACTCTACTTTCCGTTTCACGATTCAGTCTCTATTTTTAGTTTGTCCACTGACAAAGGAAGCGTTTCAGAAAACATAATATTTATATTTCAATACTTTTCCTGGCTACTCATATTTATTGTAAAGATCCCAAATTGGACGTTAGAGGAATAAGGAAAAAGAATCTGAGCACATCATCTACATATTTGTGTCAGCAGAAAACCTCCCTCCCACATAATACATGCATAATATATTAGTGTAGTTATAGATAACACACCATGAATCAAACATCAAAGTCCATAACGAAAACTTATTCACGCTTATTAAAAGGAATGCATAATACTTGAGAACTGAAAAATATCAACAACCGAAGAGAAAAGTTGGATACCATATAGGGAGAAATTTTAATTTGGTCGCGATTTGAGATTCCAGCATGTGGAGTCTGGGCATTTGGAGTATGATTATTAAAATTCTCCCTACACAGTTACTTATCATGTATGAAAAGAATTCTGCGCAGTTTTTATGAATCCAAACTAACAAGGAATAGTATTAAATGATGTCCATTTCCAAAATTTCATAGGAACATTCCATGTTGTTATGTTGTTGTTTCACAAAGTTATCACGACGGAAGAATTCATTTTGACTTCAGATCGAATTTGAAAACAGTCTACGGATCTGGAATCTGGAAAGACAAGATTGGAATCCATTAATACAAAATGATTCTAGTGGCAGAGAAGAGCATATTATGGTGGAATGAAGATGAGTAACTTGACTATTCCAAGTTTTTTTGAAAATATGCGATCCGTCAAAGTTAAGACAACTGAAAAAATATGATTTCTTCGATCATCCCACCCAGAGAGTAAACTTTTTGATAGCATCAACCCACGTACGTAAGTTTGTTGAGAATGTCAAGTGTCAGAAAGATAGTTCAGAAGACAGAAGAATGTTTCAGTATGTACATGTTCCACAATTCATGCACGCATAATCCTTATAAAAGCCTTTTTTGGTCAGTTGTGTGGTGTTGTTTTAGTTTACAAAGTTTTCACTCTTTCACTGAAATATGATAAGCAGAGTCTTCATGAATATGAAGTTGATAGACGATCAGACGTGTGCGGCTTTTGATGCTATTTACCTTTGGTATTTTCATCTTCCTCCTCATTCATTCATATATTTATGTAGATTTTCCTTGTTTCGCAAGACAGTTTGAACAGATTTTAAATTAGCTACTTTGAGGGAGGTTCAGAGATGACATTTTAGCAGGAAACTAATGTACACCACACTAGGATATAGTAGGGAAAAGTTGATATAGTAGCTAATTTCACCATCACATCATCTTTTATCGTTTGTATAAGTACAACAGCTAGATCATCTTCATCATCAAATTATCAGCATGGCTGAGCTTGTCTAGTAATCATTAAAATTATATATATATATATATATAGCGCATACCGCTTGCTGTGGCAGTTTCACTACTGGCCTCTGGACTTTTACCTGTCCGTATGTCTGTTTCTCTTATTTACTTTGCTTCCTTTGGCAGGTCACCCTACTTCTATGATGTATGCTCCCGGGTAGTGCCTGTGGCTACTACATCATTCACCGTTTGATGTTACATTCCTTTTCTTTCTCTGTGATATGTTTTCATCGTCTGTTGTACGAGCTCATTTTCGAAAGAAACTTACAGTGTAAATGAAAGAAAACCAACAACTGGATAAGTTTAGTTTGTATAAAGGAAGGCATACGAAAATTAGAAGAGACAGGCATGTCACTCTCCTTTCAAGACAAAAACAACGTATAAGTATAGTTTTAAAACTAGTACACATTACAAGAGAAAAATACCTCCAAGCAGGAATGTTTCATGCTGAATAAATCCTTATCTTCAAGAGATGCTGGTCTTATCTCAGCAGTATCTGTGGTCTAGCAGAAAATATTATAGTGAAACTGGACCACTGGTTCAATAGAACACCCAAAAGAAAATAATAATTTTCCTTTTGCGTTTCAATTTAAGAGTGCTGCTATTATTATGAAAAACAATGAACAAAGTTGTGTCCTGTGTGTTTGATGAAACAAAATATTGCAACTAGGCACAAGTGAAATGTCCTGTAACGAATGATGATAACGTTATAAATGTAAATGTCGTCCAGAGTGTCTTGAAAATATAATGAAAAAGTATAATGAATGTAATTGTGTGTTCTTTCGAGTATTCGAATGGATGGTCATTTCGTTGTTGCAGGCATTCACTCTGTGAGACCCTAAGGTATAAATAAAATAAAAAGATTGTTCAACCATGAGCTTCCTTATAACTGGACAAAACAAGCAGGCTGGAAGCAGGACCACTCTAAATAAGTGGACTGGACTGGATCACTCAAGTGGAGAATGTGGAATGAAATGCATTTGTCTTTCTTTTTTTGCTTCGCCGGACACAAATTTAATGTCTCTTCTCTTCGCAAAGGGACAAGAGGAAAAATAAAAATGGAATAGCTGTAGATGATAAAAATACACAACATTATATTGATTGTGATTGTATTTGAAGAGTACTCTGGGTTATGTATTTTTCATCTACTCTAGTTTCCTTCGTGTTTTTATTTGAGACAAATGAACTACCTTTTTATGTTATTTTTATTTCTCTCTATGCATTTATTCATTTCGCTTTTTTGATATACGCTAGTTAGTTACCAAAAGCAAGTCTTTCCTTCATGAATTCGAAATATATGTTACGACGGACGGAGAACGGACAGCGGTAAACATGATGATACTGATGGACTGTGGTGGACCAAACTATACCTTAAGCAAAAAGAATAAAAGACCACAAAAAAAGTTAAACAGAACACCGCTAATAAACATCGTGGACAGGTTTCCTCTCTTGGTTTTTCATATACTTACACTTACTTGTGCATATAATAATATATACAATGATAACATATTATGTTATACGAACGAGTTGTCCCGTTCTCCTGTTTTATCTCTTTGTCTTTTCTCAAGCTGACTATTGTGGTGACTTTGCTCGTTTACTTTTTTGTCAGATTACGATAAGATCGTAGATAATGCATAATTCTTCATTATATAGGCATTAGATTATACGGCAACATCGACATGCATCCATTTCACATTTCGACGTTGTCTCACTATCATTCAATTGATTGCTTGTCTTGTTCTCTGCGTTTGAGGTCTCCTTGTGAGGCCGCCACCACCAAAGCTTTAACAATCTACTACTTCTACTGAAACATAATGTATTGTTATACTTGTAAAAAACTAGCACAGCAGCCGGTCAAATTGCTATGGTCAATTTAATACAAAGCTATCTATAAAAAATAGGTGAGATCCTGTGAAAAGTTTCGTTGCAGGATGCTAACTGTGGCGATGATATATTAGATGTGATACGGAAAAGCAACGGAAGAGTAAAGTATGCATATTTGTCAAATGGATTTGTTGCTTTATTGCGTCAGCGGCTCCGTCGGCTCTTTTTTTTTAAATAAACGGCTAAGATCATGAGTACTTAAGAGGGTTTGACATTGACATATTTGTCTAAAGTGTATGACTAATTAGTAGAAGAGTCCAGTCGATTCTTCATTAGCAATTGCCATCTGTGATATGGTGGGCAGACCAGTTTTAGCACATGAGCAATGACCATTGCCAATAGTCAAGTAAGTTCATTATTTATACAAAACCATCAGTAAATCTAACAAACAATTTGCTAAAGTTTATGAAGTTTGTTATTTGAAACTTGAGATTCTCATTGGGTCAAGTAAATTTGCCTGCAAAATATAAATTGCTAATTCTTTTAATTGAATTTATCAACGAAAACTATAGCGGTAACATCCCTATTGCTCACACCACTTTTGTAGACTATCACGAGTTGTTCTTCAAGCTGACTCAAGTATGCATAGGATCATAATAAACAGAAAGATGCCGAGTACTAAGGTCATTCGCTCGCATGAAACCTACTGACAAACCAGCTTGCGTTAATATGAAAGTACAACTACTTATACCTTCCATTAAAAGGTATAGAAAAACCTACAAGACAATAAGATAAAATCCAGAGATAAGACGATTCCGGTCATCACTATTATAACAAGCAATACTTGTGTATGCAGTTATATGATGCTATTCAAAACAGCAAGTTCAAGCATGGAATTCAAATAATACATGCTATTTAGAACGGTTTTTGATGTAATGTTGATGTGTGACTGTGGTTAGGCATTCAGTTGAAGTTGCGAAATCTTGGTCTTACAATGAGTAAAATCGTTCATGTTTATTCAAAGATCAGCAAACATGGTAAAAAGCCTGAAATACATTTTCAGTGGTTCAGTTCAGTTCTATGTATTTGTAGGCTTTCCTAATGCTTACATATGGCACGTTTCATGAGAAGATTTATGATAATTCAAACACTCAATTATTATAATAAAGCAAGGAAGATTTGTACTTCACAGATAACAAGAAAATGGCAGAAGGTTTGTTTTAAATTTTTAAGATTATACAACATCATTATAACAACAGCCTCATAATTCAAGTTGAACTTGACTTAGAAAAATTGAGGGAAGTTATATGGACAATATGGAAGTTAAAATGTTTCATTTACATCCAAATTTTAAAAAAGGTACATTTTTATGCATCTCCTGATAAAATGGTGTCATAAATGAACATAATTAAAGCTTTATATGTAATTTTCTTTTGGCTGTGCTTTCAAGTTACAAAATTATCATCCGTAGGTACAGTACATACATACTAACAGGTATGTTTATTTTTATTATTAGTTTGTACATTCAGTTTGCCCTTTCTTTACCATTATTGAATTTTTTGCACTATGTAAAATTTCGGAAGGAAATTTTGGAACTTAGTTCAAAACTGTTGGATAAATCACGATAATTACTGATGGTTGAATTTTTTAATCATTGGGCAGCTAAACAGCAACAACGGATCAAACTTTAAATGTCCTTATTGACAACCTAAAGGAGTATTAATAAATAACCATTTGCATTTTATTTTTAAACCAACAACTACTTATGCATAAATAAGCATTGTTAATAAACAAGACACCTTTTTTTCTCACGATAACTTTTAATATTCTTGTATTCATAGCCCATTGTGAAAAAAGTTGCAGAAGGATTTTTTTTAAATGTGGACCGTGTGCGTTGCGTAGTGCGAGTACGTAAGATATAAAAAGAGATGCCCTGACTTTTTCTTTCACTTTTTTCTCCTTGTTGTCTTTTCAAGAGATCCTTATCTATCCCAAGTGGAAGTTTTAAATGCATCTAGGTGTCTTGGTATAAAGGAAACTAAATATGGATAGGTGGAAAGTTGTTGTGCTGTTAAAGTGTTTTTGTAAGTGCGTGCTGATGTGTTGAGTAGCTATAAGACGGAAATAATGGTCTGGGCAATGGCACTACAAACATTTTACTAGCTCGCACAACCATCGTCATCTTCCATACTTTAGCTTTAAAAAAAAGTTTGGCACTATTAACAATAACTGCTTCTTTCTTTAGAATTTGGTTGGAATTGCGTTTTTAAGTAAGCTGAAGAATAAAGTATTTCTACAGAAAGTCATAAAGCTATAACGAGAAGCCTTGCTACTCACTTTTAAGCCAAAGTTTTCTAGTTCTCAAGAGTGCATTTTCACGCATATGAAGGTTATTCTGAAAATATGAGTTAAAAATCATCAAGTTGCCACTGAAGTGCTAGAAAGTTGATAGTTTATATATTGTAGTCTCCATTTGTTTCATCTACACGAATGTTCAAAAGTCTGAAGAAGAGAGGAGAGGTCCTCAAATTTCAGCTGAGTACTGTGTGGTTGAGTTCCTCAAAGGAAAAGTGACTGTATTAAGAAAGTGTTCATTCCCACTTGAAATTACATATTATACGTAGCAATGCAAAATGATGCTGAGAAATTTCTGCGAAAACTAGAGCCGGAGCAACTAAAATGTAAAAATGTATACTTAAACTAAGGCTACTTTGCAGCAGTTGAAAAATTATCTGGAGGATACTGCTAAAAGACTAGAGTCTGATAGGTCTCCCTGAGTTCATTATCACCGCACTTAAAGTTCAGTTCACTCACAGCTCCATGTTTCCTTGAAAGTTCAGCTCAGGGCTGACAACGTGCCATGACCGTTTGTGTTGGTTTGTCTTTGTATGGAATAGCTCGCATAATACATTTGATATAATAATATGATTGAAGAGAAGTTGTGGTTTCTCATGTGCATTATGTGCAGTGCACTATCATTTTAACTTCCGCACTTGACATCTCAGAACTCAGAGATACCATTGAATTCACAGATGTATTTCTCTTGTCTTCCAGTATAATTATTGTCTACAACAGTAGTAACTTTTATCAAAGAAACGGTTTGGAACCTCTGTTTCTGTGTATTGTATTGAAAAAATAAACTGTGGACTGAATGTAATACTGCAGTAAGAATATGATAGAGAACCGGAACTGAGCACGGAAAGTCTGCGGGACAGTAAAAGTCGATGTGAAATTCAAGTTTTTGCAATATAGAACCATAGAGTGTTCGTGCATGCGTAAACCACTTCTCAATAAAACTATACAGAGAAAGTTAACTAATCGACAATGTTAAACAATACTTTGGCGTTTGGTGTGACATAATATGTTGAAATTATAAAATTAATTAATCGAGAATAAAAACGTTACTTTCAAAACCATGTCCTCAAACGTCGTTAATTTTAAAATAAATTGAAATTATATAGGTTTGATGACATCCATATGTTCATTGCAATACATGACATGAAATACCTTAAGATTGTCGGTTTGTTACATATAATCATCAATCCTTTCATAAATGACACGCAGGAATGAATAAAAGCTCTTGTTCTGATTATTGTTGTTATTGAGAATACTCTTCTAGTGTTGTAAACTTGTTTTCAGAGTACTTTCAAGTTTCAATTCTTTTTGTAAAGGCTCCCGGCTGGCTGAGTCTTCTATTGTTGGGAAAACTGCGTTATCAGTGTTTCAACCACTTCCACATATTGCACACAATTTCCTACCTAACAAGCCAAAGTTTAAAGTAGCAAACAACATGAAATGCCTGATAAAGGCATATGCACGCAGTCAACAGTGATTAGATTGTATTCATGTGAAAAGCAAGACCAAGAAGAGTGCGCCATTTGCTTGTGAATTCCTTACCAAAAGTACAATAGGGCAATGAATTGAGCAATCTTTGAAGAAATCTGGGTTTCGGGTTTACAAGTTTATATAACATTCAAGCTACCCATTTAAATTGAACAAACATGAATGCTTACTAAACACCAACCACCAAAATAATATTGCATAACGTCTGAGAAGAAGAATACAAGGTCTGTTAGAATCTCTGAATTCTGATTCATAAGTACACAATGCAACTAGAACGTCGACTCGTCGTGGGATGCCTACCGGCTCCATAAAAGAGTTGAAAAAAAGTAAAAGTTCCAAAGGAGCATCGTTTCGAAAACATATGCACAAAATAATAATGATAATAATACCACGTCGACGCAACATACATAGTTCCTAGTAAAGCGGCACACTCCTCCCTTCTGTTGTGAAGACTGAGCTGCTTGTAACTTATACCACGGAACTCTACAGCAATTCTACACACTATTGCATTGCCCCTTTCCCAGTTCCATCAGCAAGCAGCTAGCAAACGCATTGTATTTCGAAGAAGATATGATTCACTTTTGTGAGTTCATTCATGTGTGAATTTATGCGGTCTTCTAGGTTGTTGGCTCCATTCATATTTCAAATCTGAAGAAGAGCAAGAAAGAAAAGAGAAGGAGTGAGCGAACATAAAAGAAAAAAACAGACGGAAGGTATTGTAAAATGTGCATCTATATAAGCGCATTATGTGTATAATATGATACTATAGCTGGTAAGATAGAAACGCACACGGTTCCAGTGGTGGAATGAAACGTTTCAAAAGAGAGTTGGAAGGAAGCAACAACGACGACAGAAATATATATTATAGCGATTTGTTCGGTGATTGAACATGTACATTTTGCTCTGTTTTTATTTATTATGGAGCACACAGATTTATATATTTGTACACATATATTGAAATAACAACTCGGCACAAATGAAGTGTTGAATTGTACGGATGTTAGTCTTGTTTTTAAACGGAGCGAGACCGAGTGGAAATACTTCGTACATTATTTTTTCGTGTGTGTTCTTAGTAAATGTTACAGGAATGATGCGACTTGCGGGAAGGCTGTGAAGAAAATAGCGTTTTGTAAGAAATTCAAAATATCACAGTTTGGTTTAGATCCATAATTTCTAAGCGCTATCCTTGCAAGCAAATTACTATAAAAGAATATAATCTGAAGAATAAAATCACTCAGATGAGCTACGTGCCATGAAGCATGCGCTTTTATTTAAAATAATGACATCAATAAGTATTATTTTAAAGTTTTAGCAAAATGTCATTGTGGATATATGCCATGTTTTAATGCTTGCACTTGGAAATACGGCAATGAGTTGTATATGTATGTATGGTGCATCATATTCATATGCAATAGTAAAACATCTCCATTGCTTGGGTGCGTAATCTCAGATCATAAAAATTCCGAGTACGTCACAACTATAACTAAGCTGTTTTTCTAAGGAATGTTTCTTGGAAAATGTACGATGTTTTGATAAAAATCATAGAGCATATTTCTTTCCGATATGTGTACCACGAGACTCTTTTGTATGAAAGTATGTAGTTACAAAATGCACACTAATTTTGGGCAGTCAAAGGAAACAAAGGTGCGGTGAGAAAAGCAGCAATTTCTGCGACAGTAGTGCATTGCAGAAGTAAAATATGTAGTGTATACTCATAATATGGTTTTTTGGCTACATATAATATTTCACAAGATATTTTCTTATCGTAGTGAATTCAATAAGTCATCTCTTTTCATAACATACGAAGCCACAAGAAACTGTTAGGCTCCATGCGGCTACTGTTTTTAACACTAAAACATACATGAACTCATGATATTCATAAAATGTAATAAATAGTAAAAAGCAGAGTAAAACGCATTATCTACTATAAGTCGGCGTAAGTTATATTTTATAATTCAGGAGAAAAATAAAAAAGCCAGTTATGATTAAATGGTTCAAATTATTTTGTTTTTGCTGGTAACAAATAAGTATCTCAAAAGTATCAATACTTGAATGGATATTCCCACATTTTATAATTTACTTCGAATAAACTTTTTTTTAAAGTAAAAGATTTTAAAGATATGTCACGTTTATATAGTTTTGATTGCCACACTTGTGACAAATTAGTGTAAAATATCTATTTTTGTAGGGTTGTATTTTGTAAACTCGATGTTTTATATTGAACTATAAAACGACAGTCATAAATAATAATAATGCCTGCTCCACTCATCTATCGTCGTAAACCTCACATTACAAATTAAATTCAAAGGTGTGCGTAATAACTTTATGATATCATGAAAAGCAGAGAGGTATAAAAAATCATGTACGAGTGATTAAAGTGTAAAGTACTATACAATTATTAAGACATTGCATACATTATACGTTAACAAGCACCATTTTAAGTATACAATTCTGCTTACTCCTAAATTCATATAACAGAACTATATCCTTTGTTGTTGTGGAAGGAAGGCAACAGACGAATCATTCGCCATATTATACGTTTGAGACCTAAATGCGAAAGTCTACATTTGAATTTCCATACAACTTATAACGAAAGCTTCATTAATGGCAGCAGTAACAGGTAAAGTTTATGCAGACATTTTAAGGTATGCATATGCCTCCTACATTTTAACACCCTGGAAAACTAAACACGTTGCACACTGAAATATTATACTATAGTCGTTGCATGATAGTTGCCATTAAAAATAGAAAATCTAGGCTTAAGCAAAATACTTAGTGTACGCGTAACTCATGTTGTTAATAAGCTGAAAGCTATTCAAAGTGCTTAATTAGGATATTGTGTTAATTTAGCTAATAGCATATAGCTATATCAATCTACATAAATATAGGCACGATAATATAAGGAATGTTTATATTGCCAATACATATTTTCTACCAATCCTAGTGTCCATAATGCCCGATACCTTAAAATTCGACAGTTTTTAATACACTAGACTGCTACATGGCAATTTGATAACAAGAAAAATATTCCACCATTTTCTAAATTATGTGGGCGTTCATTCAACACGGATACATGATTGTATCCCACTTCCAAGAACATAATAATAATTCAATGGATATATATATTGCCATTTTACAGTGTGTATACATTTTACAGACTAGCATGGGTATTATTCAACTAATTGGCACAATGTACTCTGGACAAACATCATCACCACAATGGGAACAACTGGTTTATTAACGGGTGTGATAAACGTGACAGAGTTGAAAAGTCTCTTAAAATTCAACGCATGTAAAGTGTGCTGATAGAGAGAAATAATGGTAAAGAGCAAACGTTAGCTTGATACAATGTATAGAAATAATAAATGATTCAAAAGCGGGATATCAAATAAGTGCATACGGTAATAAACATATAGACCTGACTTATGTATGCGTAAATGTTTACATTTAATAAAAAGATGAAATTTTCGTATGTTCACCAACGAAAAATGTATATTATGCTGCATTTATTTAACTTCATTTCAATATTAACATGATAAAAGGAAAATTGAGCGTGAATACAATGCTTTTAGGTATGTAGTTCTGTAGTATATTATTAAATCATACTTTAGGAACTCTTCCAAAAGCGGTCACTTTTTTCGCGGCACTCCTGCCACTCTTTCAAGAGAAGACTGACTTCTTGACAGGTTAAATTGCATTAAACTTTCACTGTTTCATTTTACTTGCAGTTTTTGTGCCTTCTCCTCCTCCCTCTTCTTTTAATGTCCATTATAACTTGAAAAACTAATGCCTCTATTCATTCCACTTTCCTTCCGTGATTACCCTGATATCGCCTGTTGGACATTGTGCCATATTTTACAGAGGAAATTGCTCCTTTCAGAGAGGAATAAGAGAAGCAAAGTAAAATCTACATAATAAAAAGCATAATTCTAAAGTGACTGTGTATGAGTGTTTAGGTATGTATGATTGCTCACATTTGCATACACAACATTCAAACACACTTCATTTCAAGGAGTTCTCCACTTTTTCTTTGTCCCCGTCATCCTGCTCAGTAAACCTAGGTATCAGCACACATCAGACCTCTGAGCATGGAGAGACCACTTTGCTACTACTTTTCCATGGCCCAAAGGCATTCATTCCATCCAGCAGCAGCAGAAACAGAAAAGAAGTTGCATGTTTGTAGTAACACAACAGGCGTGTGTGGTGTGCGAGGCTGAGCATGTGCTCCTTGGTTAAAAGAGAGAATACTAATATACCAAATTACTTCAACGCTTTTTTACACAAACTTTTACCTACACCTATATATTGCTTTGTGATTCTATAGTGCTTATTTTTCTATAAAACAGTCACCGTCAACAGTAAAGAAACAAAGAAGCAATGGCCTTTTAAATTAGAGACTACATGCAAACTCACGATTTGCGATGTTTTTGTTGCTGTTGTTTGTTACTTATTACCACATCTAGTTAAGAATATCAAAGTATCAAGTGAACTTTAAAAGCATTCAAGCATAAATAAGATATTCCACAGGGCGCTACACATTTTTATACTTTCCATTTATTTTTTTCAAAACGTGTAGTGTGATATGGTGCTTTTTATTGTAGAGCCAGGGTAAATGGCGTGAGCCCACCTCTCTCTCTCTCTAGGTAAATTGTGAGAGAACAACACATTTCGGTTCCATCCTACCTTCTTTGTTTCTCGTTTTTTCTCCTTTTCTTCTTAATGCAAGCATATTATGCTTTATTCAACAAGAGCCCAGGTATGCTTACTAATTCAACAACTCCATTTTCTCCACTACCGACAAAATAACAACCTAACATTATGATTAGGTATTATTATCGTCACAAAATTATTTCCAGCAACGTTGCGAAACTGGAGGAGAGAGCTAAACAATATAATAATCTATCTGTTTTAATATGCATAAATTTCACTCTTGCCCAGTTCAAAAATACTGTGAATGCGTTACCGACGCCGGAGTAACCGATGAGTCTATTATTCCCTTTCTGCCACCTTCCTCAAGTCGTTTTTTCTTTTCATGAGAGCGCTTTATAAATTCTCTATATGGGTATTCAAATACAGTCGGTTATACCTGAGGTTAACAGTTTAAATGGTTATAGCAGGTTAAAGATTTTTTTCTTAAACTTTTAATCTGCCAGTTATAACCGCAGGTTAAGCCACCCATGCATTTTGTATGGGCGCATGAATAACCTGCATCATAAACTTTTACTCCAGGGTGGAGGTAGTATTTACGGTTAAGCTGATAGGAGTAGCAGAGAGTTGCCTTTGTTTACATTTTGCTAAGCAGTGAACTAGTGCACTGCTCAGCTGGAATTTGTTAGGCGCGCTGCAATTATGAAAAAATCAATTGATAAACTCTTTACTGCCTTTCAATTTAATCTAAAAAGTGGAGGATGCTCAAGTAAGGGCACATGTTAAAAGTTTATGGTTTATATTTATAAACTTTTAACCGTTAACTTTTTAACCGTTCTTGTATTTGAAAACCCTTATGGTAAAAACGTTTGTTAAACATTTTTTCAAGAACACGAGTTAAGACTTTGGAGAATGATGATGTAGCTTTACTTGACAAAGTGTGATTCATATGGTGGGTTGGTCTTATTGAGCTTCCCGATACTTGAAACCTTCAACGTCATTGCATGCGTAGGTATGTAATTCTTTCTTATCAAGGAATCTAAATTTAATTTTATAAAAATATAACTTAAAAACTTTCACAAATAATGAAATTACTAAATATCTGAGTGGGATGGAATGAAATTTTTTATGTACATACGTAGAGAGCAAAAAACTTAAGTTAATAAGAGAAAAAAGTACAAATAACATGGATATAATAATAAATATTTAATTTTAACGTGCTTAGTTTTTTATGATAGTGAATAATGATACAGTCTGCTCTTATACAATTTAATATTCTACTTAAACGCTTCATAATTTGAGTTTATATCATATTAAGCATATCATTATTATTATATCATTTGAAAAGGATAAAAATATATTTTAATCGTGAGTATTCGTACCCCAATGAGAAAACGATTGACATATCTTAAAATATTAAATATATATATAAGCTCACATCTAGGTCCGATGTTTTAACAATGCATTAATTTGCCTCTGACGTCATGCACGGACCGAAAGTAAGTTGAAAGGAAAGATATTATTCTAATCAAACAGCATGAATGTACATCCAGTAGTGGAAGATAGTATTTTTCCACTAATTCAATCATTGGTTGCAATTTTTATGCTTTGTTTCATCATTTCCATAATGTTATCAACTATGCAAAATGTTTGACACATGAACGATTATTGGTTGCGCAAGTTCTTGTCTACGTGATACTTGAAAGTTATATTGCATAAAAGCAAAGACATTAAGCTATCAGTTGTATTGCATAAATGTAAACGAGAGACAAAAGTTAGTACTAGTCTTGACTACAAAATAATATCCTTACAGTTCTTCCTTTTCTTATAATATCACTCAAAATCTAAAAAATGCAGTTTGCATTTGCAATTTTGGTTTGTGCAGCATTTTTTGGAGCATCAACTTCCCAAGGTTTGTCAGGCACTGTGCATTAAAAATCCCTTAAAAAATCTTTTGATCAATTTTAAATATTTTTCTTACAATTCCTTTCAGATGTATTACCGAATAGTTTCAGGTTTGTAACTACAGTAGATGGAAAGTCCTTCTTCACTGAGAGCACTTGGATGGTAAGCAAGCGGTACATGGAATATAAAGAGCAAACTAACATTAAACCCTTACGATATTTACATTTTGTAATAATGCTTACAGAACTGGACAGCAGCTGGAAGGGCTTGTGAAGACTTTGGGTTGAAACTAGCTTCAATCACATCGCAAACTCAGTTGGATGCACTGACCGAAGTGCAGTCGGAAGAATTTGCAGGACGTAATGATTTAAGCTTTCAAAAATAGTATAGAAAGTATTATCATTCAATTGAGATAAGTCAAGAAAACTTTTACAAATATTGCAGACTACTGGACGTCTGGTCGTGATTCTTATTCTATTTATCAATTTACCTGGGATGGGACACAAGAAGAAGTATCTACGTCATTTGCAAACTTTAACTTTAGATCCAGAAAGGATAACTACAATACATGCTTAGCATTCGTTAGCTTCCCTGTTAATTCCACAACTGGATCGTTATTCGATCGGAGTTCCTACTTTACGCATTACTCATGTGCCTCCATATCTCCTGTTTTGTGTGAAACAAGATAAAGCCTGGACTGGAAATATAAAAGTGATTAGTAATCAATTATTGGCAGGTTCATTGGAATGTGTGTTAAGAGATGCGGTTTAAAATTTCATGACCATTGTATGTTAGACATCAAATTACCGCTAAGTAAAAAATACTGATTAATATTAACATAGTTGTAGTTGCTTGAGAGTAACACAGATATTCGATTTTTTGCTATATGTTGCCATTGCTACTTTCTAATCTCATCAAAATTTGTCTAAATTATTTGAAGATAATTAAAAGTACCTTATATGGAAATCATTGATGAAACAGTTGTATGAATAAATACAAAATTATAAACACATAATATTAATTAATACATATTTTGAGTTGGCGAAAAAAAATCTTCTATGACTTGTAATATGGCATTAAACATTTATATTATGTGACAAACCGCAAAGAATCCAGCATATTTTTAAGTAATGTAAATAAACTCTGAGTCAAAAATGAATGATAACATGAAAAATCCTTGTAACTCTGAACAGCCAAGTTGGATGTGTCTGATATTTGGCATGAATATTACTTGTTAGAAGGCGCACTGATGCCACACTACAATGGGGCATGTACTCGTGTGTAAAGCTGAGGGGACGGTCTAGGTCGGTTTTGGGCTGAGTCAAAATAGAATGATAATTTTTGACCCCAGCGCAAAATATTTTTGTGAGCTATCTGAATAACATGGAAATATATCCAAACTTTCAGATAGTAATAATTAAGTGTAGAGGATTACATTGCTGTCATTTTTGGATTTGTAGGAGTCACACATGCTGAGCCATACGGCTCCAAAAAAAGTTGCCTAATTTACATTGTTTTAAATGGGAGAATGGCAACTTATTTTGTTAATTTGTCCTCAAATGGTGTCACAAGGTTAAGTTTACATGTTTGATGTTGTATATTGTAGAGCATTAATCCCTCTACATTTATGCATGCGTTCGAGAATTGAGGCTGCTCTGGTCATCCTAAAATTTCAGACGAAAAAACTTGAAAATAGCGTCCCATTTAAAATGCATTACGTAAATGGGAAAATGTCGTCACTGTTTCTTGATTTCGTATTACTGGGTCATCTGTTAAGCCTATATCCACAAAGGCATACATAATTGTAGAGTGATTAATGCTCTACAATATCCAACATCAAACTTGTATACTTAACGCTGTGGCGTGATTTGAGGGCAATTTAACAAAATAAGTTGCGGAATTTGCATGGTTTTAAATGGGAGAATGGCAATATTATTGGGAGCTGTATGGCCCGGCACATGTCCCACCTACAAATCCAAAAATGACATCATTGTAATCCTCTACACTTAATTATTACTATCTGAAAGTTTGCGTTTGGAGCGATTTCCATGTCATTCGGATTGCCTAGAAACGAAGTTTGCTATAAGGTCAAAAATTATCATTCTATTTTGACTCAGCCCACGCTGGGCTGCTCTTATGGGAATAGACTGAAGAAAATCGAAAAACGCATTAAATGACCCTTTTTGATTAATTTTT